>PVIU01029023.1:0-18135 GCA_004026605.1 Ondatra zibethicus
TCTCTTCTGCATGTATTAACTTTTTGAGAACCGAGTCTTTTTGAATGCACTCCTTCCTAGGCCAGGAGGGATGGGGGTGGGCCTTGGACTTCCAACAGGGCAGGGCACCATGCCCTCTTTCAAGGAAGAAGGGGGAGGGAGGAGGGGTGGGGGGGTAGTGGGAGGGGACCGGGAGAAGGGGAAGAAAGGAAAAAAAAATCTTATTTCTTTAATTATGTTCTTGAATGGAAAAAATAAAACAAAACAATGTATGGAAAAATAAATAAATAAATAAAAAAAAAGAACTAGTGTTGCTGATATGAACTGCAAAGGGCAGAATTCTCCAGTATCCGGAGGTGATTTGCAGAGCAAGCTACCAAAGTTTCAGTTGACAAACAACAAAAATGGCAAGTTTGAAGAATCATTTCCACTGAAGAAATCATCTACATTTTACTGGCTACTTAATAGACTTGCTCTTGGGCGTAACTTATAAAGGAATCTCTGACGATGTCACAAACTACTTCACAAGATGTTGACCATGCATGCTATTACCTAAAAAAAAATGGCAACAAAGTGTCAATTGCCATCAGAAAAGGTACAATATTATCCCAGGATGTTGGAGAATCAGAGTGCTTCTGTACTATGAACACTGTGTATAGTTCAAATTATTTCACTTAAGGAAAAATCAGTTGAAGATGGAAAGGCCTTACATGTGAGAGTCTACCTATGTGGAAGATGGTTTGGAAAGAGACTAGAGCTGGAATGCATCAGTTTTCCAAAAACAAAGAAAGCTTAGCCACCTCTCTATGGGAGGGGAATCTGAAAACTTGAAAGACAGGAGGTAACTAATATGTTGAAGCTTGGTTTATGCTAGTTACTGAGTGCTAGAAGCTTTCACACATATTTTAGATTTTTAAAAGTGGAATTCTGATTACAGGGCAAGTCAAGATCGGGCCCCTTCTCCTCTATTGCTTAGGGTCTTATCTGGGGCCATCCTGTGGATTCCTGGGAATTTCTCTAGAGCCAGGTTTCCTGCTGACCCTATAATGGCTCCCTCAATCATGATATCACTTTCCTTGCTCTCATCTCTGTTATTCCTCCTTCTCGACGGTCCCACTCCCTCAAGTTCTCCTCACCCCTCCCCTTCTCTTCTCCTCTTTCCCTTCCACCCCCATGTTCCCTGTAGTCAGACTGATGACTATCTTAAATATCACCATAGAACCTTCATCCAGCAACTGATAAAAACAGAGGCGGCACTGGACTGAGTTCCCAAAGTCCAGTTGAAGAGTGGGAGGAATTAGAATATGAGCAAAGATGTCAAGACCATGATGGGTACACCCACTGAAATAGTCTACGTGAGCTAATGGGAGCTCACAAACTCCAGCTGGACTGGGAAGGAACAAGCATAGGACCAAACTCATCCCTCTGAATGTGGTTGACAGCTGCATGGCTGGGACAGACTGGGGGGCCACTGGCAGTGGCACTAGGATTTATTCCTACTGCATGTACTGGCTTTTTGGGAACTTATTCTCTTTGGATGGATACCTTGCCTAGATATAGTAGGGAATATCTTGGACCTTCCACAAGGCAATGTGCCTTACCCTCTCTGAGGATTGGATGGGGGTAGGGTGGGAGGGTGTGTGGAAGGAATGGGAGGAGAGGGGAGTGGGAAGTTAAATTGGTATGTATAATGAGAAAAGATAATTTGTTTTCTTTTTTTAAAAAAGAAAAAGAAAAAAGTGAAATTCTAATATATTTCATTATGAAATTTTCATACACATATATCAACACAGACATAATTTTTTGGTGGGTTATCATATGAAATTCAAAAAATGGTCGTGTATTATCTTTACCATTCATTATTTTGTTTATACTACTCTGTGTTTATTTACTTAAACATCTCTCTTCTCTATTGTCCTTCAACCTTTGAGATTATCATTACTTCTTTGGTCATAGACTCTGTTCACTTTAGAGTAGTTAATACATACTTATTAAATAAAATGATTAATGTCCAAGACAGTTTTAGATGCACATCCAAAGATGAATTATTCTACTAATGGTTTAAGAAGACATGCATAAAATCTGATGCTGACATCCGTATTAATTATACAAGGGTTCTGTGTGTAATAGAAGACAATAAATTTCCTGTGGGAGACAATACATGAAGCAGTTTGGGTCCCCTAGGTTCAATCTCAGATGACAATTTAATGTTCATGGCATATTAACAGAAAGCACATGCTAAGTTCATATAACATAAAATAAGCCTGTTTAATGCATATTATCAAGGATGTGGAGGGTCCCATTTTATCTTTCTACAAAATGTTCTCATCAAATGTGCTCATGAACCAAACACTAACGGAGAAAAAGGTCAATACTGGTTTCAAGCAATTGCATATACTAATTAACAGGTTGTTCAATAAACTAATTTGATGAAGCTAACACAATGGGCATTATGCTCAACATTGTAAGACTGAATCAATTTAGGCCAAGAGTTGGAATCTATTGATTTTTTCTATCCTTACTCCATATAAGCTAGATACAGATACAAACAAACAAAAAGCTAATTAATTTGGTGTGGAATTACTAAGACTAGAGGGAGCTTCAGCTCTAACAGAATATAAATGGTTTCCATGTTCAAAATTGCTGAAAAAAAACATGGCTGAAATGATCTCAAGACAAATTCTTTGTCATCAGCAAGCATGATCTAAATACAGCATTGCTGCAAAGCTGCAGACTGGACATCTAAAGGAAAGGAAACGTCTCGAACAGCGGTTCTCCTCAAAACAGACGATGACGCCCCAGGATGAGAGCTGGCAGGTTAAATGTAGATAGATGTGCTGCTATGGAAACTGTATTTATATAGTTCAGTATTATCTATGAGCTCTCAACACACCAGGCTATTCTCCCTTTTAACCAAATGCAGACATCCAGCTTTTCCCTGCTGCTCTAGTCATCTTTTTCCATCGGTGCCTGTCATTTTTATGATCCTCAGAAAATCATCTTGTTTTTGTTTTTATTTTTCTAAAATTCTGTTCAACCATGAAATGAGCATGGACTTATTCCCACCAGAAATGACATAATTAATGTGTGTGAGGTACCTGTGAGTTAAAGAAAAGTCAGATTTTTGAAAGTAGCAAAATATAAAGAAAGACTAGGACAAGCAAGATGAGCAAGCAAAACTTGGTGGCTGCATAGACCTAGTTTCAATTACTTATTTTTTTTGAATTGAAAGAAACAACTTTATCTACTTATGAATTATTACGTTGTCTTATTGATAAACTCATAGCACTTTCAAGAAACAAAAATGGTTCAGACTTTGCCCACAGTAAACGAAGGAAATATATTCAGTGAAATTCACAAGGTACAGATATAAGTCCAAATAAAGTTAGAAATTTTAGTAATATTTTCTGTTGTAAACTTATTAGCCAAGGTTTTCTTTTTTCTTTTTTTAATTTTATTTTTTATTGCTTTATAAATAATACCATTCAAAACTTCCACTTCTCCCCTCCTCCCATTTCCCTCCCACTCCCCAATTTACCCTCCCCACTTCCGCTCCAGTCCTAGGAGAGGATAAATGTATGTCTTTTCTCTAAAATGTATCAAAAGATTTCAGCTTTTCCTGGCCTCCCAAACTATCTGGGACCACCATAAAATAGACAATATTCTTCATGGTTTAAGCATCCAATTAGACAATTAAAGCATAAATGCATATTTTTTAATTTTGAAGGCTGAATTAGTAGAAGCTAAAGCCTTAGCAACTGTCCTCCTTTCCTGTCCCTTCTTACCTCCCCAGGCAAAATTTGTTCCTTTGTGGATATACATACACATGTTTAAATGCATTCACAGATACAGACTATTGTATATAAATGTAGCCACAAAACTATATGGTATCTCATAAAAGATGCATGCTTCTGCTTGCTTTTTTTTGGCAAAAATTCAGGGTTGGTTGGTAACTTTTAACTCAAGTCCTCAGATGTGGCTGCCCATTTATAATCCCAATGGCACTGTATCTATATTTCAGTATCTATACACACTCATCACCCTCTTGACAATGTGAATATATTTACTTAGGGAAGTTCACTCTGACTCAGTCGTGTGAACATATTTGCTTAGGGCAGTTCACTCTGACTCACTCTCTCTGACCTCTGAGTCCAGTCACTTTTCTGTTATCCCAATGGGAAGAATAGAGAATGTGGATCCAAAGACAACAAAAGAGAATTCAGACTGTCTTCTGAGGCTGCCAGAAGCTGGAGAGCTTAGTGACACCTTTCAGAATATAAAGGAGGCATCTTCTCCGCCCCAGTCTTTGCTGAAGCTGACTGGAAATCTCACACCTTCATTGACCCTATCTCCTTTTGCCTAAGATCAGCTACTGCCGTACCAGTTGCGAGCTCCACGAACCCTAGAGAACCAAGCCAATATCTCTTAGCATTTGTTGCACCATGCCTGTTTCCCCAAGAAACACTACTACTGAAAAGAAATCTTATCTATGTCACACAATATTTAACAGTTCTGCCTTTCCAAACACAAACTGTAAGGGCACCTCATTGATTTGAGTTAGCATTCTAAATTATTCATGGGATTTTTGTGATTTCCCTATGCATGATCAAAAGTCCACACTAAATCTATTTAAGTAAAATATACAGAAGGAAGACCTTTAAAGTTATGTTTTGGGGAAATACAGAGAGGAGTGTTGGTTGGAAGCAGTAGGAGTTCTAAAGGATATTTTTACTTTACAAAGGGCTTCACTAAAGCACAATAGAAGCATGGGGCATTGATGCCAGGCTTTAACTGGTAAGTTAAAATGCAATTAAATCCACAAATCTGATCATGGGGTCTTACTTTCAGTAAATCAAAAGAAAGGAGAAGAAGCCTGCAGCAAGGTGTACCTACAATTTATTAATTCAGAGTTTTAAACCTTTCTCAGAGAGTCTGGCTTTATTGTTAAAAGGAAGATAGTTCAGAAGAAAAAAAATAAATCATTTGAGCTACATGACAATCTTAAGAGATTAATGTATTTCACTATAGGCTACACATTAGGCTGAGAAGACAAAGCAAAACAAAACAAAAAAGAAAGCAGTTTCCTACCTTTCTCCTAAATTCCCATGTGCTGAGCAGAAATAAAGTTGTGCACTTCTAGAAATGCTGGTGTAACTCCTACAGGCACTTAGACATCAAAAAGTCTCCTAGGGCTCCTGCATTCTACTTTGAAGACATTTTAAGCAGTACTCAAATATAAGAAGGGCAAGGGAGGAAGAGAGAATAAACAGTTTCTCAAAACATTCTTCTCATAAGATCATAAACACAGTCCAAGCCCTGGCCATTTGGATCCTGGAGGACCAGGCTCCAGTAGGGTCCTTATCTGGACCTCAAAAGCAAGAAATTTCCACTGGAAAAAAAATCAAAAGAAGTCACAACATGTAGAAATGACATGAGTTTTTGGCAGGTCCTGTCACCCCAAGAATTTGAAGAGTTTTTGTGAAAAAATTGTGATGCTTTGTAAAGTTGCCAGCTTCAATTTTGTTAATGAAAGAACTTCCCAAGTGCAAGATGGGTAGACAAAGAGGCAGTGAGGCCAGAGGGAAGCTTATGACTTAGGAAAGATGGGATTTCAGAAGTGTACTGAGAACCAGTTCACATACTAGCTTAACTTCAATTTGTTCAAGTCGGCCCTTTCCCATCCTTTCTGGACCAGAGTTCCTGTCTGGGTCACACTGCCCATCAGGAATGGGGTAGGCTGAACAGCATGATGTTTCTTTACTATCAAGTTCCAATTCTATATTTTCTATGAGTCACAATCAGTCTGCACTCTTTCCATCTCTGGCATTTATTGTGGAGCCATTGATTAGTGGTTGGTTCCACCCGATGATGAGTGAGCTTTGCATAAATATTCATTTCTGAGAGAACCATGAATAAACTTCCAGTAATGTAATACAACACCCACTTCCACAAAATACAATCAAAGACTTTTTTTTAAGTTGTCATTCAAAACTAATTTCCATGGAAGAGAGAACACTAGTCATAAATCTGCACTACAGAGAGCACCATCATACACACGAATTGTAGCTGTGAGAAGAAACCTCTATTACTAAGCACCAATCATCCCAATTAGAATCTTTTTGACCCTTAATCAAGAGCAGCTTAACAATATCCACTCTAGAATGAGATTGGGGCCAAATCCAGGGAATAAGATAACATTAAATTTTGATAGTGCTGTAGTTTTATAGTACATATTCACTGGCTCACATGTCCACACAGTTACCTCTCCTGTAAGTTCAGATCTTTGCCACACATCATTGTGGACTCCCACGTTCATCAGCAGTACTGTCTAACTGGTAATCATGGCATTTTGATATTACAGATACACGGTGGAGGCCTAAATCCCAATGTATTTGTCCATCAGGCTATTGGGATATAATTTAGTCACTATGGTTGAGGATCATACATGGAATTTGTGCCTTTATGAATGGGTGAAAATAATCTATGAGGACATAGAAGTCTGTCATCTGTAGCACAGGAGACCAGAACGTGACCATAAATGGTATCCAGGCCATAGACCTCTAATTTTTAGAACTGTGAGAAAGAACTTTCTGTTCATAAGTTACCCAGCCAATGGAATTTTCTTAGAGCAGCTTGAACTAAGACACCAAAAAAAAAAAATTGTTGAAGCATGATATGACAGAAAAAGTAATTCTGATGCTCTGAGTGTCTGGTTCCATCTTGATTCTACCATAAATATACCATAAGTATATTATTGAAAGACAAGATAAAATCCAGACCCTCCAGCAGGAAGAGTAGAGCCAAAAATCTAGGTTAGCCGGTTCAGTGACTCTGTTCTAGGAACTAGCTGACCATAAAGTTAGATTATAATCTTGAGAATAATCTTGAGAAATGGAGAGTTACCCCCTTGTGATTATCACTGTTATTTTCAGAATTTTCCAATGATCACTGGTGTTTTTGGAATTTTCCAATGATGCCCTCCGCTTTGGGTTGTGGTTTCGTTTCTTCCCTTAAATACCCCCTCTCCCAGCTACTCAGGGTCGAACTCCTCCCCTGCGTGGGATAGGAGTCTTGGCCCCAGAGCTCTGGTTCCTGTCATTAAACCTCATGTGATTGCAGCAAGGACGGTCTCTTGTGAGTTCTTGGGGGGTCGTATTATCCTGAGACTTGAGTGAGAGTCTCTCCACTCTGGGGCTCTTTCATTACCATGTATATAACTATATATATGGCAAGACTACCATAAATATAAGTATATCCATATGGTAATATACTTAACTCTTTGACCCTCAGTGATATCCCTGTTAAATTCAAATGATGATCTTAGGGGGCTGTACACACACATATAACCACATAGGTAGGGCTCAGCCAACTGTAATAGAACCAGACTACCCAAAGAAGTTCTTAACTTCCAACCATTATCACCTTCCAGTGTAGGTCTCAGCCATGATAGGTTTAATTGAGGTCTGAGTCTCAGTAGTCTACCCTGAAGTAATACCTAGTTGCAGGAAGGACCACAAATTGAGATTACCCAAGTACCACCCAAGAACAGACCATCCAAAGGAAATTCCTAACATTCCAATCATTGTAGACAGGATCACCTTCAAGCACACACTCACCAGGACACCCCTAAACAAATGTCAACCAATCAGGGGTCCTGAACCTTAGAAATCCCTCTCCCCCACCTTTACTACTATAAAAACCCAACTCTGAGGTTGGGGCTCTCCGATTATTCCAATACATTGGACACATGGAGAGATCGAATTTGCAAACTTGTATAAAATAAAGGTTCTTTGTTTTTACATACGGGACTCAGTCTCCTTGTTGGTTTTTGGGGGACTTTGCAGATCTGTGCATAACAACAACACGTACGCAGATTTTAAGAGATATATGACTTTTTGTGCTAAATTGCCTTCAGTATAAAAATGATGGAAGGATATCATTTCCAGAAAATATATATGTATATGTATACACACACACATATTAAAACAAGTAGCTTAAACTATTAACCATGTTATAGCCCATATCTTTAAAGTCCTGGAACAAAGGCACATCCTCACTTTCAAGGGTGGCTTCAATATCATCTCCAATATCAAACCAAGGCAGAAATACATTGCAGATGCTAATATTTGCCACAAATCACTTGATAAAGAAAAATACAAAAAGCATTCAACTACCTAGATGATTTAGAAAGGTTTCAAGGCACCAGATCACTCCCTGGTATTTTCCTATCTTGTGTTAACTGTTGAGAGGCTCAGAACTACATTCAGACCTATTTTAGAAAGAATGCTTTCTGCTGTAACTTTTCTCCTCATTCCTCTTCTCTCTTTCCTGAATGCCTCTTAAATAGTACCTGTGAATTAGTAGCTTTAATTAAGATCTTTGATTTTTAAATAAGATCGGAAGAAGGAGGAAGACTACAAACAACGAAGGTGCATATCTATGTATTTTCTTTAACAATTAAAACTGCTCCAACAGGCTCTGTCAGGAAGCAGGCAGTCAAAGTGACTCAGGTTCCTTTATAAAGAGCCTACTTCTGCATTGTTACCTATGGTGATCTGTCTCTTGACTTCTTTTTTAAACAGCGGGATCTCTCTCCTTTCTCTAGTTTCAGATTTTACCACCAAGTCAGGAGCTGAATCAGGACTACAAGTGGCTCCATCTTCCAAGCTGGAAGGCTGAACTATTTTGGAAATATAATGACAGGAGATATCAAAATTTCCTAAACCCTCTTCAGAAAACACACAGACAATACAATTTTTCCTGCTGGATTTTACATTCCTCAAAACCACGGGACAAGCAAAAACATCTATCTTGAGAAGCCTCATTAACAGAAGTGTCTTATGCAATTCTCTGTCTCCCTTAGGGAACTATTAAGTGACTTATGCAAACTTGATTTTCAATAGAGTCCCTGATAAATAAAACATCCTCGGGACCGGCACTGGCAAAAAGGATTCAGTCACAGTTCACTTCTAAGGAGTTTATTCCCATGGCTGGGTGGTGGCTACATAAAAAGCTTGTTTTAAGGAGTAAATGTCTTACACACAACCCTAAGAAGCATGCCAAGTTAGAGAACAAGGTTTCTCTAATAAGCTTGCAGAAGCCCAACAACTCCCATATGTATTACTGACTTTTCTCATGGCTGTAACATGAGACTACCTGACGGACCCAACTAAAAGAGAGAAGGATTTATTTTGGCTCACAATTCAGAGGAAGTAAATCCACTGTGGCAGGGAAGGTTATGGTAGCTGCAGCAGTATGTAGGGTCACAGTATACTACATCTGTAATTATTCAGCCACAGAAAAGGCTGCACTTCCGGGTTCTAAAGGCGAGCACATGCAGAAGGGCCCTCAGGCAATTGTCTGAATGTTAAAGGGCCCCCGTGTGCATGCGTGGTTCCATCCACATGTGACTCAGCTAAACTCTTGTGCGCATGCGTGAGCCTGTTATCTGTTTATGACATAGTCATGTCAACCCCCTGTGTGCATGTGCTAGACAGCTTTTAAAAGCTGGACGCTGTCTTTCTCTCTCTCTCCCTCTGCACACCAATTCCCAGGCCTGTATGCACCCCGTCTAATAAACTCCTAAGTGGGTTTGTTGCATGTTCCATGTTTCCTTCTCACTCGCACCAGGTAATTTCAACATCTCCAAAGATAAGGAAATAGGGAGAAAGAGTAGAAGGGGGGATGTCTTGTAACCCTCAAGGCCCACTCCTGCATCTGTTAGATAGACCTTAGATCTGAAAATTTCTGCATTCTCCCAAACAGTGCCACCAGCTGGGAACCAAGTGATCAAACACATGTGTTTGAAGGGGACATTCTTCTATATCCTAACTATAACAGCCTTTACCTTTTAATCAAGCCTGTTTATGGCACATCATATAATCGCGGTAAGACAGAGCAGAGCCTACATACAAGAACACCCACATGACAAAGTGAACCACTCTACATTAGCCATGTCCCAGCCCAGTATGTCAGATGGGCTTACACAGAAGATACCTCCCAGAGAAGGCTTGCAAGACCAAGACCAATTCCCTATGTGAAGCTCAACACACATGAAAGAGCACACACTGAGCCAGGACCACACACTTAGTGGGCCTTTTCCATCCAACAGCTCAGGAGACTGAGGCAGCAGACAAGAGTTGTAGTTTAGGCTGCTAAGAAGCTCCTACAGAGGTCTAAGCAATTTGAGTCTTGTAAAAATGTAGACATTTGAAATAGTTAAAAACAAAAAACTTCTATAACAAGATGTTTTCTTATATTTATAGAAAGCAATCTTCAGAAACCCAGGCAAGACTCAGTGTAACAATTAGTGAGGAGTTTGTGTGTGCTGAGCAGCATAATCAAGAACTGACAAGTCCTGTCTTCTCAAAGGCCCTGTCCAATGGACACTATTTTCCTATTTTATAGGCAAGGAAACAGGGCTCAGAGAGCCTACAAGAACATCCATATGGCATCCTTTCAATTCCCCAGTGGTATTAGGGGCAAGTGAGACCCAGGCCAGGGTCTGACCTCAGTATTTGTGCCAATGTTATCAACTGCCTTCAGCAAGTGGGTGGAGTAAGAAGAGAATATGAGGATAGGCAGGGGCATCTGTAGGCTGCTGTACTAGACCAGGCCAGAGATGAAGGGAGTCTGTGGCAGAGCAAGAACAGTTGTTCTCACATAGTAACATGTCCCCAAAATCTCTGTGGTTCAGTGAGGTGATCTTGGATGCTCTTGAAGGTAAGTCAGAGAAAAAGATTTTCTCTGTTGAAAATTTTTTAAAGAATGATTCAGCCAGACATGATGTCTTATGCCTTTAATCCCATCTTGGGAGGCTAAGGTAGAGGACTGCCAAGAATCCTAGACCAGCCTAACTACATAGTTAGCTCAAGGCCACCTCTAGCTACAGAGCAAGACCCTATCTTTAAAAAAGAACATTTCAACTATAACCTTAGCTGCAATTGCGAACCTAAACCTACAATCAGATATCATTTCTTTAAAATAAGAACACTTAAGAAGCTGTAAGCTTAGTGATATTAGAAAATATTTTTGCATATCTCAAAACAAGTGTTCATAAAACCTTGATAAGATTCTAGTTGATATCCATTAGGAAGTCTATATAGTGGTTTTTTTTTTTTTCAAACTGGAAAATAAGTGATATTGAGGTTATGGAGAAATCAGAGCCTTCTTGGCTTGATGATGGGTTGTGAAATGGTACAACAGTTGTAGAAGCCAGTTTGGCATTTCCTAGAAAATAGAATTATCATATGAGGAAGACCTATTCGGGGGAAGAGACAAAGGGCTAATGGCATGTGTGTGACATGAAAGCAGAAAGGGGAACTTTTCGAAGGGTGGACAGGGATTAGCAAGGATAAAGTGGGTGGCGGAATCTATGTAGGACACTTGGCCTGCAATCCTCATGAGGATGCATTCATTGGCTTTCTGTCTCCCTTGTGGCAGACTCTGGTCCTGCATGCCATACCCTGGTTTAACTAGTTCCTCGCATAGCAAATAATTTTACGTGCCTATTAAAATCTCACTCTTCTCTTTTTCAAAGTTTATTATCAGCAAGGCAATGGAGCAGCCCAGCACTTGGCAATGACAGGTATTCAAGGTCTGATCTCATGAGGCACTACCAGCACCATAGCCCGTGCCTTGCTGGTCATCAAAGCATTACAGAAAGAAACAAACTGGCTTCTGCCCTGCTCCTGTACCTAACGGCTTTTCCAATTTTAAAGACCATAGCACATTTATTTCATCAGGGCCTCACAGGGGCTTTTATGTACTCAGTTCACGAGAATGTGACTTGAGCTGGTCCTGAGGCAGCAGTGAGAGAGGAACCCACACACATTCATCAGTCGGTCTAACGTGAAAGTCCTCCCTCATGCTCCCACCTCCCAATCCAAAGACGAGACCCACTGTGCAGTAGGTGGTCAGATCCATCAGGGCTCTGAAGTAAGCCCTGTGCTAGCCTGGCATTGCCATGTTCTCCCCATGTCACTGGTTTTAGCACAGGCATTAAGAATCCTGTGTATCTGAAAAGCTAATCAAATAACAGTGATGTTACGAGCTAATCACATGAGATGTGGGGACCGAATACTTGTACTTCATTAATTACCAAGACTGATACACAAACTTGGGTTACTTGGATATGCTGCCACATCCTGCTCTCTGCAGTGACTTGGCTCCCTTCTCCATGCCTCACTTCCATTTTAACTTAGCCATTTTTACTCCCTGGGGGAGCTCTGGAAATTGAAAAAGTCAGGAGACAGCAGCACAGCAGGGTCCCAGAAAGATTGAAGGCTGAAGCCAAGCCCACACATACTATAATGGAAAAACACTTTAAGTCAAAAGAACTTAAAATGCAATTTTTGCAAGAATAAGTTCTGGTTATTTTGTGGTTAAGAAAAAAATAATAGAAAAAAAAGATAGTGTTGCTCACTCAGGAATGATGTGAAAAATGATGGTAATTCCAGGCCTGGGACGCCTCAAGTCCTTTCATATCGTCGTTGTTTTGTGCTCATTGTACCAGGAAAAAAACACTTTTTACAGTCCTGTGGTTTTGAAATAAGATGTCCTTCTGATGTTTGTCTATTGTTTTAGTTTAACTTATTGAATTATAAGCATAAACCTCTAGGCAGGAGCAATGCTGAGAGAGGACGGCTCAGGCTGATTACTGAAGGAGAGGAAATAAAGGAAAAAGTCGAAATCAGTTCATAACATTCCTGTTGTTTCCTTACCCCCATCGGGACATTTCATTAGGAACATTATTGAAGCATTCTTTTTTTTTCCCCATGATATTTATTGAGCTCTACATTTTTCATAACTTCCCTCAAGTCATTTGACCTTTTAGCCTAGCTAACTCACTTAGGTCTCAATCACCCCAGAAACAGCCAAGACCTTCCCACCAAAAAAGAATTAAGATTAAAGAATGTAATTTCTGTCATTTGTGTTCCGATGACATGGTTGACTATGGCAACCATGACATTTTTAACAGAACCAAAATCATCTATTTTCCTTGTTTCTACCTCCCACTAGACATGAACCTGGTGAGGATAGGGACCATATATTGTATCTGCTCTTCACTGTGTCTTAAGTATATGGCCTGGTACAAGGTAAGTGCTTAAAAATGCCTGGAAAATGATAGCTTAGCCTTGCACTAAGTGGGCATGGTGGTCCAGCTTAGTTACTGTGCCAGACTGGTCTTGTTCACTCTTTTTTTTTTTTTAGTTCTGTGAGTGTAGTTCACCATGTGTCCTTATCAGATAGGCTAAGGACCAGGCATGCCAGTCAAGTGTCATTTCAATATTTGTCACTCAATTTTAAAAATTTAATTTCTTTTTTTTTCTTTCTGAAAGATGTGAACAGACTCCAAGGTTAAGAGACCTTAGTCTAATGTTCCCCCAATCCTTGACCTGATTTTCTCAAACTGACTTCTTCCTGCTTAACATTTTCAACTGAAATGGGGATGATAAAGTCAAGGTAATCAGGATGTTGTGAAAGTGACATGTGAGACATAACGCTACCTTCATTCTTAAAAGGAAATGGCCGGCCTGAAATCTACATGACTTACCTTTATCTTCAGAGTTGATTGTAATGTTAGCCAAGCCCCCATCACAGTATATTAAAATGTGGGGACTTGTGTGTGTCCTACGTTGATATCCTAGAAAAGTCACCGGCTATACATCCAAGTTACTATGCCACCTCTGTCTCTGTCTCTGTATCTCTCTATTTCTGTCTTTGTCTCCGTATTTCCCTATGTTACCCTCCCACACACACAAGCACATGTTTTGCTGTAGATAAGGAGGAAACCAATTCACCTTTTTTTGTTCAACTTCTATGGATGAGCAATATAGCTATTTCCTCCAAGCAATTCAAATTCTTAAAAACAGGGCTTGATTCTCCACAGGAGAAAGTGTGATTATGTTAACACATCATTAAGGACTGTGGAGGAAAGTCACCTATTGTCTGATAAATTCATAATTACAGGTTGCATCTCTGTTCACACAGAGGCACCACAACAGCATCTTCCTTTCTAAGGCAGCCTGTAGAGAGGGAGACTTTAAGTCATGTAGGAGACCAGCTGTGTTGTAGTTCGGCTGCAAAATAACGAAAGTTCTGAAGTGTGCTTGGCATATATTCTGAGGAGAAGCATACGCTGCTTGTGCAGGCAAAATGTCCCATTCCCGCAGAAGCCTGGTGAAGTTCCATGGGGATGTTATACATATGTAGCGCGTCAACACCAGCGCCTGCGCTGCTGAGTACACACTGTATCGCTCACTCCTTCTGTTTCACATCTTGCAAGTGGGCATCAGTTCAACTTGGAACCGCATAAGCAGAGAAGGTTAGAAATGGAGCCTTCCCAGCAATCTCAGCAAATGCTCACATTTTACAGATAAAGAAAAAAAAAAGAGACCATGAGGCACCAGAATTCTCTTGCTACATGGTTTGATAATGGTGCTTACTTGTGCCTCAAATCTGGTAAAGCCCTTTATCAGAAAGACTCTTAACATCATTTCAAACTAAAGTTTAAACAAGAGCATCTAAGTTAAAAATAAATGGCTAGATGAAGGGAGGAGAGAAGGAAAGGCAGGAATCACATTTAACCTGCCAGTCCCAGGGTCCCAGAAGCCAAGGCACAGAGCCTCCTTCCCACAGCCAGTACCAACTTAACTAATTGAAATGGATTCAGTTTCTTCCAGGAAAGTCAATGGCAACAGAAATAGTGCTAAAACCTCTGAGACACTTGGTTTAAGGTGAAGAGTTTAAATTTCTATGCTTCTACTACTAAAAGAAATCGGAAGATTTAGCAGCCTTTCCAGTGACTTTTTCAACCCCCGCTTTCTTTTTGAAGGAAGATTATTTTGTATAGCCCAGGCTGGCTGTCAAAATCAGTATTCTCCTGCCTCAGACTCCCAACTTATAGAATTACAAGTATAGGACACTATGCCTAGTTTACCTATTTCTTGATTCTCAACCCCTGTCCATTCTTCCCCAGGACCTTTTTCCTTTGAGCATACTCCTTGCTTTCCTGTCTCTAATCTGTCCTCCTACCCATCTAAATCTTCTGCCTACCTAATGACAGACTCAGTCAAAAGGTAGCTGTGCACAACTTTGGGAGTCCTTCCACCAAGAGCTGCTTCTGCCTGCACCACGAGTGTCTGGAAATAAAGAGTCTGCCTTCCTTATGTCCATCAATTCCCTTATTTGATGCTGTCTAGATTCTCCCTATCTTCATGCTAGCCATTCATTTCTCCCAAAGCAATTTGATTTCCAAATCCTGTTCTTATGCAACCTAAGTATTCTCTAAACTTACTGCTTTCTCTTCTTTATGTCCATTTATGAAGTTGAGGGGAATTTGGGGGGACTTATTTTGTTCAAGGCAGGGTTTTGCACTAGTTCAGTATACCTTAGAACTCACTATGTACCCCAGGCTTGCCTCAGACTTAGAACAATCCTTCTGCCTCAGCCTCCAAAGGCATGAGCCGCCACACTGACTTAGAATCTAAAGCTTCGAGAGAGTTTCTATCTGTGCCTTCTCCACTTCAATGACGCTGCTTCCACAGGTCAGTGTGTCTGAAACACATATGAAAGCAAATACCATTTTCTGTTCAAAAGTCTTCAGTGACACATTCTTCAGGTTAGTCTTACTCTATAGGAGAATGTTCAGTCAACAGTTGAGTGCAGATTCTCCAGCTGATCCTTCTAGGGTCATCTTCCTCCACTTGGCACTTCTGTGGCCACTGAACTCTTAAAAGAACCTGACAAGTTATTAGCCAAGCTACTCCATGTATGGCATCCCTCTACATTTTTAACTCACTGCTTGAAGTGTGTTCTTCCCAGATTCCACACCTGGTTAATTTCTACTCTTTCTTTAAAGCGTAGTTCACTCCACTCTGAAGCTTCTGCCCACTCTTTGGTCAGCTAGGCAATGTGTATCTGTTTATGTCTACCTGTCTCCATTTCTTTCTCTGCCTGTCTGTCTCTCCTTCCCCGCTCCATTACTCACCCCACCTCCCATTTTATACACTGATGCTTTCTTGATTATAGCCCTTTCAAACTGCATTGCAGTATTTTTTTTAAAGAAATGTATTTTATTCATCAAATGTTAAGCTGACAAGTATTAAAAGTGTATTGAGCCAGGCAGTGGTGGCACATGCATTTAATCCCAGCACTCAGGAGGCAGAGTTAGGTGGATATCTGTGAGTTTGAGTCCAGCCTGGGTCTGGACTACAAAAGATAGTTCCAGGATAGGCTTCAAAGCTATGTAAAACTGAAAAAAGGAAAGTATATTGAACTTTTGTTTTTATTCCTCCTTGCAATGCAAGGCTTTTCAGAAACAAATATAAACAATGGAACATTTAAAAGCTTTCTTTTATAAACACATGCTCACATGAATATCCAAATCAAGGCTCACTGTATGTGAAATATACTTTCAGTGATAAGTGCTCCCCACCTTGCCAGCACTAACCCCAAAAGTCCAGGAGAACTGTACTCACTCTTCGCCATGTACAGGAGTGCTGGCCCTGATGGTGTGGGTGGGGGAGAGTTGGCCCTGAGCCTAGCCTGATGGGGGCAGGCCCGATGGAGCCCCCGATTAACCAACTCAGCTACCACCTAGGCCCACATCCAGGCTTTAAATTGGCCCACCCCAACATTGACCCCATCTGTAATCTGCTGGAGTACATGAAGGGACTGGTCTTGAGGAACCATAGCCACAAGACATCCATGACTCAAGGCAACAGCAGGCTATCCAAGAGAAGTTTCGGTAATGGTTCAGTATTGAAGGTGAACCAGAAGCCAGAGGCGTTGAACCAGATCAACAACTCATTGCAATGAAAATTTCCAAGTAAAGCTGTTTGGGCAAAAAATACACTACATAAAACACTGCAGGTTCCAAGGTCACTATGTCAAAAGAATATGTGATGGAGAGGTGGGAGAGACTGATGAGTGATGTGGTTTTTTGTTTTGTTTTTTGGAGAGAGACTACAGGGATGTAGGGTAGACACTGAACAACTAGAAAATAAGGGAGATTAGGGTACATGATGTGAAATTCCCAAAGAATCAATAAAATAGTACGTTAATAAAAAAGATTAGAGATCTATGAGCAAAGTCAAAAAAAAATATACTTCCAACGACAAATGTAACTTTAACTTTCCCAATTATCAACAATAATAAATAAATGGGAATACTAATTCAATAATATATTTGATAGTACAATGTATATGAAATATCATTTCAACTTAAAGCAATAAAGTAATTCTTGAGGTAATTTTACACTCTTTTTCATGCTCTGCTTCAGAAGTGTGGCGTGACTTTCTTTGTACAGAACATATCAACTTGGGAGGGTCACATTCCAGGTGAATATTCATGCCTGAATAGGCAGGCATGGGTGGATAATGGTTACTATTATTCCAAATGCATATATGTGATGGGATTCCTGCATACTAACCATAAGTTATATAGACACAGATACAATTAGTGGATTATTAGTAAGCCACAAAAAATGAGTTATAAAATCTTCTAGGTTCCACCAGAGCCATTCTATCTCCTACCATTACTTTTGAACTGGATCTCAAATATCACCCATAGTCTGCTCTAGTCAAACAGTTGAAGACACTGGATTCCTTATTCCTGGGACCAGATGGCTTTGTTCTTTTTCACAAAGTTTAGTAAGATATTCATGGAGACTTCAAGACCCTAAAAACATTAGGCAGGCAAAGTCTTCTCTTTCTTCGCTTTTATTGGTAAGACGTTCGCTTCATGGGACTGATTCATGGCTCTCTGCATCTGGCTTGCTGTATTATTGTTCAGATGATTTGAAAAAGTCTCAGCTTAGAATCACTCTTTTCTACAAAGTCTCAGGTCTTGGCAATTTTCTTAATATGCATTTTCCCTTCAATATGAGTCCCCCCCCATTTTGTCACAGAGTGCTTTAAATCAATAAAATTTTATTATAATTTTATTTTATTTTATTTTCCATACATTGTTTTGTTTTATTTTTTCCATTCAAGAACATAATTAAAGAAATAAAATTTTTTTCCCTTTCTTCCCCTTCTCCCGGTCCCCTCCCACTACCCCCCCACCCCTCCTCCCTCCCCCTTCTTCCTTGAAAGAGGGCATGGTGCCCTGCCCTGTTGGAAGTCCAAGGCCCACCCCCATCCCTCCTGGCCT
>PVIU01029024.1:0-18631 GCA_004026605.1 Ondatra zibethicus
GCTTACCGGCATGAGTCTAACCAGTGTCCATCTTGTGCTGGAGAAGCATGGCGTCTGCGTCTGCCACACTGCCTTCTCTCTTACAGCATTCCGTTCTATCTACTCCGCCCACCTAAGGGCTGCCCTATCAAAAGGCCATGGCAGTTTTCTTTATTTAACCAATGAGGGCAATACACAAATAGAAGACCCTCCTACACCACTGTATTATTTAAATCATGCTTGACCCATCAGTTCCAGCTTCTTATTGGCTAACTCTTACATCTTAATTTAACCCATCTCCATTAATCTGTGTATCACCACGTGGCTGTGACTTGCCAGGTAAAGTTCTGGCGTCTGTCTCTGGCAGGGTACATGGCTTCTCTCTGACTCCACCTCCTTTCTCCCAGCATTCTGCTTAGTTTTCCCTGCCTAGCTCTGTTCCCCTATAGCTCTGCTATAGGCCCAGAGCAGTTCCTTTATTCATTAATGGTAATCACAGCATACAGAGGGGAATCCCACATCAGTTCATCCCTTTATTAGGACCATCAGGTGTTTGAGACAGACACAGTAACACAGCTTCACAGAGTTAAACAAATACAGCATAAACAAAAGTCACACACCTGAAAATAACATTCCCCAACATTGCATCTGTTTTCTGTGTTATTGGAGGACCTTCACTGTTTAATAAACATATCAGCCATCATCTGGCCTAGCAATTTCAGAAGGTGAGTGGTGTACTTAGAGGTAGCCTTAAGATGGCCTTTGTAGTGAATATGAACAAGGAAATAATGAGTATTGCTTATTATGTTGTTAGGTACAGTCTAGGATATGGTTAAATGTTAATAAGATATAAATTTAATTGTAGAATTGTTTGAAGTTAATAGCCATAGGTGTTGCTGGAGTCAGTTGAGGCCATAGTGTGAGTGAACACCCTCGTGTTATTCCAAGGGTTGTTGGGGTGACAGCGTGAGTGACATTTGTGTTTGAGGCTTCCTGTGTTGTAGTGTGCTAGCTCTCAGAGACCAGCTTTTCTCTCTCTTGTCCTCAAGTTTGAGCTGAATGAGAATGTGCTTAACAACAGTTACTGCTTGAAGTGGATTGTGTTCTAATGTGTTTTCTCTGTAGGTGTGTGTGTGTGTGCGTGTGTTAAATATGTGGAGGGCAGAAGACAACATCATGGAGTTGGCTCTCTCTTTCCACCTTTATGTGGGTTCTTGGTATCAAAGTTGCCAGGTTTGTGAGTCTTTACCCATTGAACCATCTGGCTGACCATTGGTTCTTTTTTGGTCTAACCTTTCCTGGTTTCCCACTTCTCACATTGAGAGAGTGAGGTCCTGGCCCTGTGGTGAGGAGCGCAAGCGTTGGTGTTGTGCTATTTAGCACACAGGATGTAGGTGTCCTGCAGTTACTGGAACAGACCAGAGGGCAGCTATGGCTTTGACTGTTCTTCACAACCTCAGAGTAGTTTTGCTGTGGTAAATGTTGTAGATGCAGTTACCCATCAGAAGGAAGGCTCAGTACCTGCTAGTGTTTCCTGTACAGTGCTGACGAGTGTCAGTGAAAGCACTAGGATCCATGGTTGTGACTTTACGTTAATTGACGAGCACTGGATTAGGAGTGCGCCTTCAGCTCAGCCTCCGCTGAATATGTGGTGATGCTGCCTGGTGACTCCCGGTGCTGACCCGTGCTGCTGTGGAGTGAGTGTGTGTGTGTGTGTGTGTGTGTGTGTGTGTGTGTGAGAGAGAGAGAGAGAGAGAGAGAGAGAGAGAGAGAGAGAGAGAGAGAGAGAGGAGACAGAGACAGAGATAGGTAAATATTAGGGAATGAACCCTGTGCTTTACATCTTGCTTGGTGTTTGATGCCCAACCCATTCTTTTTCCTGATCCACTACCTTAGTATCTCAGGGATCTCATGTGAGGTCTAGTGACCAGGCACCACACTATTACATGTTTAAAGAGGATGGGCCGAGGAAGCCCAAGCAGAGTGAAGCTCATTACAGGTTAGGGTTCTAATATTGCAGATGGCGAAAATTTCCTTTTCTGTCTTGTGATTTAAAAAAGAAAGAAATAAAGAAAAGAAAAAAAAAAAACCCACCACCTCTTAGGGTAATATCCAGCCTTTCTTGGATGGACAGAATGGGCTTCTCCCCACTGACGGGTCTGTCTTTACAGTGACTTGAGCAATGGTGCAGATGGGATGCTGGCCACAAGCTCCAATGGGTCTCAGTACAGCGGCTCCAGGGTAGAGACCCCTGTTTCGTACGTTGGAGAGGATGATGATGACGACGATGACTTTAATGAGAACGACGAGGAGGATTGATTACTCAGCCTGTAGACCCCTTCTTCAAATTCAGCTTCAGGAAAAAATTACTAGAGAAGAAACTTAAAGTGGGACTTTTTGTTCTTTTTGGCCTGCTTCCAAGAAGATATCCATGAGTTGTTGGGTTAGCTGCGCACCTCCAGTGAGGACCGTGCCCGCCATCGTGGGAGCCGCGTTGCAGATGTTTTGAAGCCAGCGTGCTGATGCAGAGCCTGTATTTACTTTTAGGATTTTGTGTTTTTGCTCTTTCTCTTTCTCTTTCTTATTTTGTTTGAAGTTTATTTTGCCCCTCAACAGTTGTTGCTGGGTTTGCTGAGGAAACTGCACTGTACCCACACCAGTGACAATAATATATGCTACCCTGCCTGGGCATCCAGCACCCAGGTGGTGGATGGCCAGGCTTCCGGATGAATTTTTCTTCCATTTGTTAAATCATGCGGTATCCAAAGAACCAAGCCAATAGCAAAGCTCTAGTTTTTAAACATTAAGCGCCATACGTCTTATTATGACTTTATTTTTCCTTAAATTATATTGACTGTTGTAATTCCATCAAGCTTGTACACTTTTTTTCTATTGCAACAACAAATTGCAAAGTAGTTTTTCTTGTTTGTTTGTTTTTGTTTTGTTTGGAAGAAGTTTACTGCCACGCTGGTGCAGCTATGGAATTGTCTAGAAAGTTTGCTTATGGTAAATTTGCCTGATTTCTTACAGGCTACATTTGGAAACTTTTTATTATATAGTTGTTTACATACTTATAAGTCTATCATTTAAAGACGTGTACTGAAACAAATGTTGTATTTGTTTCATGAGCATCTTCCTGTAATCTATTATAAAGTTGAAATTAAACATAGAGAATGTTTTAACAGTTTTTTAACTCAAAATTTGTCAATCATTTTTAATAGTTCTTTTTTTATAAAAAGAAAAAGGAATTTAAGGACAGGCAATAGTCTCTTAAAATTTATTCACAAAAACTCGTTAACTGCACAGTTGCTCTTAGCTGCCTGTTCTAAAATGATAGTCTTTTTATTGAAACACAAATAAACTTTTCTGTAATATTTTATGGAATATAAAGAGACTTTAATTGTTTGACTTGTTTAACTCGGCACTGTTAGTTTTATTAATAAAACGTGCATGGGCATTTTAAACAGGCTCTGTGTTTGTGTGACTCAGGACTGTACTCTAAAATTACTCTGGACTGTCATTAAGTGGGTGGCTTGGATACCAGCTCAGCAGCAGGGTCCTGGTATGTCTCATGGCCTCACAGTCCCTCCAATGTCAGGCATGGCTGGGTCAGGAAGTAGGAAAGGAGATGAAGTGGGAATTGGATCATGAGTGGATCATGGATCTCTGGGTGCCCAAGTACAGAGGTTCAGTCTTTGACCTTTTCCTCTATCCTGAAAGTTAGGGCACACTTTGTAGGTTTGACTGTGAGCATTCTGGAGAGGAGGAGTGGGTATATCAGCAGTTTCTTCATGCCTAGACAAATGCACTGGTAGAATCTGCCAGGCACAACTACTTAGGGACTGTTTGAAATAGGTACAGACAAGAGGTTCTTGACACTGGAGCTTCACTATGGCTTCAAACTCTTCTACCCTTTGGCTGACTAGATTTAAAAGTTGGTACCTTTTTTCTCACCCCTCCCCTCCATTTTCCTTTTCTCCTTTGGGATTTCAGACACTGAAGACTCAGACATTAAAAAGCAACCTTCTGTTTGGGAAGCTGACTGGGCATGCCCAGGGAAAGGTACAGAGTTGACTTGAAAAGGCCTGTGGGTGGCATTTCTGGCTGATCCACCCCGAATGCAGATAGCCCACAACTGAGAGTTCAGAGCAGCAAACCTTGGAAATTGAATTCACTTTCTGGACATTGTGAACAAATTTAATTGTCTTGTCTTCAGCAGAAAGAGGACACGAGGAAAACGAACATGGTGTTGCACTTCCAGGAAGCGGTTGATCAGACTCTGTGCCTGAGAGTGGCAATAAACACCCTGCACAGCACCAAGCATAGTCTAGAGCTGCACAAAGAACTGAGAAGATGAGAGCCAGGAAAGTGACTCATGAACAATGGAAGAGCAATAAAGAGAAAAGCTAGAAATAAATCCTGGGCAGAAATGGACTGGAATAATTCACTAGGTAGCATCAGAAATAGAATTGGCAAACTTGATGATTCCCGAGTTTGAGGAACAGGAGAAAAAATGTTAAAGACAGAAGGAACACAGCTCTGACAGGCAGAGAATATGTGAAGAACTACACGTGACTGAACTCTTTAAGCTGTGAAAGGCCACCTGATGAAGCATCCAAGAAACACATTCCAAGTAAACTGAGGCTGTGTTCTCACGGGGCACATTTTCCAGAGGGTAATGTTGAAAGCAGTGTGGTAGTTTGGCCTGCATAAGCTCATAGGGAGTGGCACTATTAGGAGATGGGACTTTGTTAGTGGTAGTCTGTCGCTGGGGGGCAAGCTTTGAGGTTTCCTATGCTCCAGATACTGCCCGCTGTCTCAGACCATCCCCTGTTGCCTGCAGGATGGAGAACTCTCAGCAACTTTCCCAGCACCATGTCTGTCTGAACACCTCCATGATGATATAGTGGGCTAAATCTCTGAAACTAAGCTACCCCAAGGAAATGTTTTCCTTATGAGTTGCCATGATCATGGTGTCTCTTCACAGCAATAGAAACCCTAACTAAGACAAGCAGCAAGAGGAAACTCACTCGTCACGTGTGTGCATTCCTCAGTAACATCCAGAGATTTGCCATCTGTGAGGCTGCGAGGCAGTAGGCTGATACGTTGAGAATGCTGGAAAGAGCAAAAGGACATCCATCAGGAGTCCTGTCTGCCCATGAAGCACTTGCTGTGTAAGCCTGATGACCTGAGATCAGTCTCTGGAATCCATGTAGAGAACATGAGTCATCTTCTGACCATGTGTGCTCCATCACATGCACATAAACAATAATAAATTGTAAAGATTTTTTCAGAATTTGATTTTCAGTTTCATGTCCTGTCACTGGACAGGCTACAGAGTAAGACCCTGCTTCAACTTGGACTCTCTTCCCTAAGAGTCCCCTACCTCCCCCAGACGGTTTCTCTGTACTTTTGGAGCCTGTCCTGGAACTTCCTCAGAAGACCAGGCTGGCCTCGAACTCACAGAGATCTGCCTGTCTCTGCTTCCTGAGTGCTGAGATTAAAGGTGTGTGCCATCACCGCAGAACAAGAATTTTCTTTTTTTTTTTTTTTAAGAATTATTTATTTATTGGATATGCAGTGTTCTGCCTGCATGTATACCTGCAGGCCAGAAGACGGCACTAAATCTCATTGTAGATGGTTGTGAGCCACCATGTGGTTGCTGGGAATTGAACTCAGGACCTCTGTAAGAGTAGCCAGTGCTCTTAACCACTGAGCCATTTCTCCAGCCCAAGCATTTTCTTAAAGGGGAGAAATGAAATCATTCTCAAATGGAAGCTGAGGAAATTCATCCTCACTGTACCTGCCCTGTGGTCAGTGCCCAAGAGAGTCCATCAGGTAAGCTGAAGGGTACTAAGTGGTGACCAGATACCAAAATGAAGGACACAATGTAAACATAGGAACAACAAAATATTGCTAGCATTGCAACTGCTGACTCCACGTTTTTTTCATAACTTGAGACTAATGCATTGAAAAAATAGCTCCTGTGCACACTATATAATTGAGACTAACAACTAAACCTACATGATCATCTCTGATGTGGAAAAAGCATTTTACAAAGTTCAGTAACCTTTTCGGTAGTCAGCAAATATTGAATAGAAAGAAACGGATGTAAGGTCATGAATGAATGGCCAGTGAGCCTGATGCCCAGGGTAAGGTACGGATTAGAACAGGGTGAGGGGCCACTATTAATTCTGTTCAACATAGGCTTAGAAATTCTATACACGGAAGTCAGGATAAAAAAAAATGAAAAACATCTCCATTTGTGAATCTTATGTATCAGAAATCCAAAGGAATCCACTAAAATACTTTTAGGACTAATACAGATGCAAGAAAGCACCTTAATTTTGTATAGCTCTCAGGGTTCAAAAGGAACCGAACCCATAGAACGAACATACTGCAAAGACGGATATATTAGATTGATTTACACAACGTGGTAATCCCCAACGGTGGCTACTCACCTGCTGGCAGTGCTGAGAACCCAGTAGCTGCTTAGTTCCCAAGGCTGAATGTATCAGCAATTCCCCTCTGGAGCTGGAGGTGTGGAGTCACTGGTCTTTGTTGAAAGGCTGAGGAGGTTGGGTTTGCTGTCAGTAAAGGATGATACAGTGTAGATGCATTCACAGTAGGGAGAACAACCATAGCACTGCTTTTTCCTCTGACATCTATAACTGGGCTGCCACATATAGGGGAAGGCCCTCCCCCATACAGTTCATCTTTCTTAGAGATACGCTCACAGATCTGCCTAGTTGATCCCCAGAGCCATTCAAGTTGATAAGCAAGATTAGCCATCAAACTGCGACCAAGATGACAGAAAACACAAAGGTAGATTACTCTGGCTTCAGAGATTTGAATCCGCAATTCTAGGTTCCATTGAACTTGGGGCCTTAGTAAAGAGGAGTATCATGGCCGACACTGTGGGGGGGAGGCTGCCTACCTAATGACTGGCAGGAAGTTAGCCCATAGGTGGGGTTGGGGATCAGCTGTAACTTTCAGAGGAACCTACTTCTCCAGCTAGACTCCACCTCCAAGCTTTGTCACCTTTCCAAATAGTCTTCACACTCAACACTAGATCCGGAGACCTGAGGAGGACATTTCACATTCAGAGAGTAAGGCAAAGTGATAGGAAAATCTGAAAAGGAAATGAAAATAAATTTACACTGGCATAATAAAGAATAAAATTCTTCTTAACTGACTTAGCCAAGGAAATGAAAAACTTGGTGAACTCTATCAAACAGAGAAATTTCAGAAAACAAATGAAAACATTCCATGTGGTGTAGAAGACAAGGCTGTGAGAACATCCCTCGGGGATCCCTACCCAAATTCTAATAGCGGGTTTCGCAGAGTAGGAAGACCCACCCAAATTCAAGGCACTCTGATTTGCAAAACAATCTTGAAAGTGAATAAAACAGCCCTTAGACTTCCTAATTTCAAACTCTACTGCTAGAGTCATTAAACACTGGTGTGGGCAGGAAGCCAAACGGACTACAGGACTAGCAAAGCAAGGGAAACCACACATGATCAAATGTTTTGGGGCTGTCTAGTGGGGGAAAGCAGAGACTTTTTCAACAAATGGTGTTGGGAGAGCTGAGTACCTGCATGCAAGTGAGTGAAGGATTGATGGAATGCCATCTTAAAAGATAAAAGGGGACTAAAGAGACGGCTCAGCAGTTAAGAACACTGGCTGCTCTTGCAGAGGACCCAGATTTGATTCCCAGCACCCAAGTGGTAACTCACAACCATCTGTAACTACAGTTCCTGCAGATCTCATGCCTCCTGATTTCCACATGGAACACAGGCATACATGCAGTCAAAACACTCACACATAAAGTAAATTTAAAAAAAAAAAAGCTAAGATGGACCTAAATGTGAGATCTAAAACTATGAAACTTAAGAAAACAAGGCAAAACCTTACAGTGTTGCATTTGACGATAATTTCCTTATGACACCAAAGATATCAGATGAAAAACAACACTGTAAGCCTCAAGAGAAAATCAAAGCGTGCATTGCAAGACACTATCAACAGAGAAATGCTCACCCATGGGTATTTCTTTTTCTCATCGGTGTGGTAAAACACTTAACAAAGATCCACTTGAAGAAAGGGCTAATGTCTGCTCATAGTGTGTGAGGCTGCATTTCACCGTGGTGGGGAAGGCGTGGCAGCAGGAACACGCGACAGCTGCCCATGCCACATCTGTTGTCAGGAAGCAGAGAAATGAATGCTTGTCCTCAGCTTGTTTTATCCTTTTATTTAGGTCTGGATGCCAGTCCATGGGATGACATCATTCACATGTAGGGTGAATCTTCTCTGTCTGGCTAAACTTTTCTGGAAACAGCTTACAGATACCCCAGAGTGTTTCTTATAGTGATTCTAAGTCTCCTCCAGGTGACAGGTTAATCATCACACCACAGGATGAAGGACATATGTACAAACCCTGAGAGAGAAGTCATATGTAAAATGGAGAGAACCCTTACAACGGAACAGTAGCAAGCAGAGCGCTTGGTGGAGAATGGGCAAGGCTGTGATTAAGTGCCTCTCTATGAAGATCAGCAGTGGTCTGAGAGCATGAGAAGGTGCTCAACAGCGACAAGAATTGAGAAATGGGAATTAGAACCGTAAAGAGATGTCACATCACTTTGAGGGTAAAGACCTGTGATGCAGAAAATAGAGTAAATGCCAAGTCGTTATGCTTTGGATCTCTAAATGCCAAGTCTCTGTGGCTTGGATCTGTAATGGCCCCTCACAGCTTTTGTCTGGGGTGTGGTTTTTGCTTCTTTGTTGTTGTTGTCATTTTAAGACATAGTCTCCAGTATCCCTTAAATTTGCTACATAGCTGAAGATGAGCATTAACTTCTGTTCTTTCTGCCTTCGACTCCCAAGTGCTTAGGATTACAAGCACGTGTCACCATACCAGGTTTATACTTGCTGGGTTCTAACCCAGGGCTTTGAACGAGCTAGGTAGATGCTACCAACTGAGCCCTTTTTCCAGCCCAAGGCCCATACAGGCTGGTTCTTAGTGTGACACTTTGGGAAGCTGGGGGATTTTAAGAGGTGAGGCCTAGTAGGAAGACTTCAGTCCTTTTGGGGGACCTGCCCTCAAGAGGAATCCTGGAATTTGAGATTTTTTTAAAAAAAAAAAAACAAAAAACAAAACTTCTGTCTCCTGGCCATAATGTGAGAAGATTCATTCACTATGTCTTGCCATGATATCGTGCCTCTACTAGACACTTAATAGGCAATAGATCAACCTGATCAACCTGAGGCCACAACTGTGAGTCCAAATGAACCTTGTTCTTTACTAAATGCCTTATCTCAGACATTTGCTTTAGCAACAGAAAGCTGAACACCTGGTGTATGCTGGTTAGGAGGCAGGAAATTGAATTCCTGCTGGTGGATATGAGAAATGCAGTCACCTTCGTGGAAAACAGGAGGTCTGTCCCTTAAAGAATTAAAAACAGGAGTTTGCTTGGAGACACATTGCACACTTACGATCACAGCTCCATTGATCACCAATAACAGAAAGGTACAAACGACCCAAGTGCCCACTGATAAAGGGCATAAAGGACAAGATGTGGACTATACCCACTAAAATTTTAAAACTTTAGTCTTGACTGAGAAGGGAATTCTGACACATTATGAAACCTGTGAGTATCAGCCAGTCAGAAAAAATACTGTATGGTTGTAACTGGATGCTTTTCTCCATCTCACCGGTCCCTTTGTGTTGCAAAAGGTGCGTGGGCTGCTTCCTTTTGCCTGGCTCCTGGCTGCCGAAATAATTACACGGAAACTGTATTTATTTAAACACTGCCTGGCCCATAAGCTCTAACCTCTTCTTGGCTAACTCTCACATCTTAAACTAACCCATATCTAGTAATCTGTGTATCACCATGGGGTCATGGCTTACTGGGAAGATTTTAACCTACATCCATCTCAGGCCGGAGAAGCATGATGTCGCCACACTGCCTTCTCTCTCCCAGCATTCCGTTCTTTCTACTCCACCAACCTAAGGGCTGCCCTATCAAAAGGCCAAGGCAGTTTTCTTTATTTAACCAATAAAAGTAACACAAATGCAAAAGACCCTCCTACATCACCTTTGGACAGGTTTCTCTTCTGCCCACCAGTCCCTAAAGCCACTTATGAAATAATCATTCAGAGGCTTAATATTAATTATAATTGTTTGGCTGATGGCTCAGGCTTCTTACTGGCTAGCTCTACATGTAAATTATCCCACTTCTAATAATCTGTGTATCGTCACATGCCCGGTGGCTTGCTGGTCATGCTCTGGCATCTTACTTCTCCAGAGGCTGTTGACATCTCATTGACTCTGCCTTCTTTCTCCTCATAGTTCTGTTTGGATTTCCCCGCCTAGCTATAGTCTGCCCTGCCATAGGCCAAAGCAGATTCTTTATTAACCGATGGTAATAAACCATATTCACAGCATACAGAGGGGCATCCCATATCATATGGTCCCACTCATATGAGGCCCCAAAGTTAGACTCCAAGAGACAGAAGGTGGAGTGGTTGTCAGGGCTTGGGGTGAGTAGTAAGTGCTTGGTGGATACAGTGACTGTGTAGGGAGATGAGGAACACTCTGGGTAGATGGGGACAATGGGTATGAAGCTGTGTGAGCAAGCAGGTATCCCAGGCTGCCCTAAAAAAGTCAAGTTGCAAATTTTATGGTAGGTAGGAAGGGAAGACTGGCAGGCATGAGAGAGGGTGTGCTATATGGTTTATGTCAGCTTGACACAAGCTAGAGTTTTGAGAGGTGGGAATCCCAACTGAGAAAATGTCTCCATAAGATCCAAGGCACACTTGTAGGGTATTTTCTTAATTAGTGACTGATGTAGGAGAGTCCACCATTGTGGATGGGGTCATCCCTGGGTTCTACAAGAAACGAGGCTGAGCAAGCCAAGAGGAGCAAGCCAGTAAGCAGCATCTCTCTGTGGCCTCTGCATCAGCTTTCGTCTCCAGGTTGCTGTCCTGCTTGAGTTCCTGTCCTGACTTCCTTCAATGATGGACTGACTACAATGTGGAAGTGTAAGCCAGAAAAAAAAAAAAAAACCCTTTTTCTTTACCAAGTTGCTTTGGCCATGGTGTTTCTTCATAGTGATAGTAATCATAATTAGTATAAGTTGGTCCCAGGAGTGGAGTGATCTGACCATGTTATTTTGGGGAGGATTATGGAAGGACTTTGGAACTTTGGGCTAGAAAAGCCGTTGAGTGTTGAGAGCTCAGTGAGCTGTTCTGTAGGAGTTTGGAAGATAGGAATATCCAGGGCACTATAGACAATGGAGCCCTGGCTTGTGAAGGAAGCAAGGACTCTACCAGGACTTCTGAATTAAGAATCCGTGGTTCTAGTTAGCTGGGGCTGAAAAAATCAGCTGTGATTAACAAGAGACCAGAAACAATAAAGTAAAACCCATGCTTTACTGGGACAATAGGTGCTGGTCAGCTGGAGCTGAGTAGTTATTGATGAGTAAGATGAGCCCATCACCACTAAGGTGAAATCTTCTGGGAAGTGGTTCTTCAGAGTCCGCACACAGAGGCTGTGTTCCAAAGATGGTCAAGGTTGCACCTTATGCTGGCTGCTGAATTTAGTAGTGTAAGAGTCTCCCGGGTGTTGCTGGTTTTGAAGTGATGACAGAGTCATGAAAAGCAGCTGTACTGTGAGACTCCAGGATAGGGCACTGGAGAAGGTGTGACTTCTGTAATGGTTGAAGCCCCAGAATTGAAAGGTTCACTGAGGCTTGGCACCATGAAGAGAGCCCATGTTGAAAGTGCAGCCCAATTGCAGCAGAGGACACCAGCATTTTGGAGATGCCAGTACCATGAGATGAACACCAATAACAGCAGCAGCAGTGGAGTGGAGCCATCTGGAACCTAGAAGACAAACTGTGTGTGCTGCAGAGGGCAGGGCTGGAGAAGTGACCAAAACTCTTTGGAGGAGCCCAGTAGATTGTGTGTGGGTCCCAGACATCGGACATTGCTTTATATACACTGTTGGGAGTTGTGTGTTTTGCTCTGATCTGATTGTTATATGCCTTGGTTCTTCCCTCTTGAAGTAAGAAACCATTTAACTAATTTTTTTATTTTTACAAGCACCCACAGTTGAGAGATTTTGGACTTTAAAAAGATTTTGGAATTTTAAAGAGACAAGATATTTTAAAGGGATGAATTGTTAATGTCCTCATTTGTAAAGACTGTGGAACTTTTAAAGTTGTTTATGTTAAGTTGTTTATGCTCTTATGTGAGATCTCAGGGATGAATGAGAAAGGAAAGGTTGTGGCTTTACAGTGATGTGTTTGTGTGTCTAGTGACAAGGGATCAATTGTGCTGGCTTGTTTTATGACAACTGGACACGAGCTTGAGTCATCTTTGAGGAGGGAACCTCAATTGAGAAAATGCCTCTATAAGACTGGGCTGTAGTCAAGAAGATTGGGCTGTAGGCAAGTCTGTGGTATATTTTCTTAATTAGTTATTGATGTGGGAGGGCCCAGCCCATTGTGGGTGGAGTCATCCCTGGGTTCTATAAGAAAGCTGGCTGAGAGAGCCAGGAGGAGAAAATCAGTAAGCACCACCCCTCCATGGCCTCTGCATCAGTTCCTGCCTCCAGGTTCCTGCCTGTTTGTGTTCCTGTCCTGACTTCCTTCGATGATGAACGGTGATATGGAAGTGTCAGCCAAATAAGCCCTTTGTCCCCATTTTGGTCACCGTGTTTCATCATAGCAGTAGTCACCCAAATTAAGACAGAAAGCTAGATGTTTTACTTGGCTTGGTCAAATCAGTGGACGTTTCTGAAAACTGCTGTTTGCTAATGGAAATGAAAATGACCCCTTCCCCCAACTCTTGAATTACTTTAAAATATTCCACAGAGTGAGGAACATGAAAGGGGTACACAGAATGGTAGATGCATGTCTAAGTCTTACACCCCAGAAAACCCTGGACCTGCTGCACCGTGTGTGTACACATGTCTGTGTCTTCCTGAGCTGTGTTCTATCTCAGCTTAGAAGAGACAAATGCAGGCTCTTTGGATGGAAAAGAGGTGATAAGAAGTGTGAGTGTGTTGAAGGAAAGAACCTGAAACCTTGAGGCTAAGACTGGAGATGGCGACAGAGGTCTGTGGGCAAAGTGACAGGCTGTTTGTGTGGAACTGAGTATCCCTGCACCTTAAGCCATCTCTGAGCTGCGTGCCCCAGTGACTGAGGTGCTAAGGACACTTGTATTGTGACTGAAATCATAGAAAGGCTTTAAAGAAAAGAGCGTTTGGTTCTTTGTAAAAATTTCTCCCAGCTCAGGAAAGACATGACTTTTCCACACAGAATAAGAATAATTTTAATATAGTTTGTTTTTATGGCAAGGGGGTTGGAGTCTCAGAGGCACAAATTGGGAATGTGTCATGCCGGGGTGATGAGTGTTACACTGATATGGACCCTTAGTTCATATTGAAGTTCAGGAAAGACAGGTGATCCCTGGGCAGTAATACGACAGATGGGTCACTCTGGGGTCTCTGCAGTGATCACAGGACTCTGGGCTCCTGTGGTAACCCCATAGCTACAGCTGGATTGCAAACCTAGAAGGATTTAGTAGAAAGCTGGTGGTGTTTAGGGGAGTGCTGGACAGAGCATGATGTCCTGGTGTCAGCAATGGGCAGTGGTGGCAGCTCTGAACTGTGTTGGGAGTGGCTGTGCATGCTGCCCAGCAGAGGGTGTGCCATCAAGAGGGAGTGGCCTGCTGGGCATCAGTAGGTGTGGAAAACCACTCCTGCTTCTTACTTCTGTATTGTAAGTTTGAACTCCACTTTCCCTTCATATGGGTCGTGGGGATTGTCGAAGGTCACATGGTCTGCCAGGATCTTGCACACGATGAGGACTTCTGTGTTCTTGGGGACGTTGAGAAGCTTTGCTGCCACCAGAGGGTTACTGTAATGGGGCTGCAGTGGAAGTGCAGGGGAATGAGATGCTTAGGGGAAAAATAACCCTAACGTTAAAAGCAAAACTAACTGAAGAAGAGAAGTGAAAGACACAAAGGTCTCTTCTGACAATAGGGGATACAGGATATGAAGGTAAAGTGGGGGGAAGCACACAGTGCAGAGGAAATGCTTTGGAGAGGTTCATAGATGCCAGGAAGATGTGGGAGACCCTGCACTGTAAGGGAATCAGGTTGGCATTCACATTTGAGGGGGATACATTTCTAGGTAGATAAAAGAAATATCCTGGAATGGTTTCTTGTTTGTTTTTCCAAGATAAGATCTCGTGCAGCCCAGATTGACCCTGACCTTAAGCTCCTAAGCCTCTTGCCGCCACCTCCCAAGGCTGGGATTACAAGTGTGTACTCCTTTGCTCTGCCTTTGTCTTTTTTTTTTTTTAATTGAAAATAGCTTTCCTGTTGCTAAGTAATTTAGCAAGTGAATTGGGGCCGAGTGAAACAGACCTACCTGGGCTTTCTTGCCGTAGTAGGGGAAGTAGTGAAGGCTGAAGGTGCCATTCGGTGGGTAGTACTCAACCTGCAGGGGCTCATTGTACTTCTGGGGATGTCGGTGATCATCCTGAGGAGGAGAGACCGCAGCTGAGTCTAGGAAGCACTGGGGCATGTGCTCCTTTGTGTACAAGTACACATGTGAGCTATGTGTGTACCGTGTGGCAAACACTGGTGGCAGTGCCAGCGATCCCAACAAAACTTTGCATGTCAGTGCGATAGGGTCGGCCTTGCACCTGGTCAGCTTTCATAGTCAGGCCTGAGAGCCTGGCAAGGACCCAGTTCCTCAAAAGGACACCAAAGTAGACATACTGAGCTCCATTAAGCAAAAACGCTGTTGGTGGTCTGGAATTTTTTATTTTTTGGTTTTTTCAAGACAGAATTTTTCTGTAGCTTTTGGAGCCTGTCCTGGAGCTCGCTCTGTAGACTAGGCTGGCCTCGAACTCACAGAGAACCGCCTGCCTCTGCCCCCCGAGTGCTGGGATTAAAGGCATGTGCCACCACCTCCTGGCATGGAATATTTTTATAAATAAAAGCTATAGACCATGTGGGGGTAGGATGGTGAGTAACCCACATCAGTGTCAGGCTTTTCTGAGTGCTGCACAGACCTGGTGATAGGGAACCCCAGCTACAGCATTATTGCATTGTGTTATCACTCCAGGCAGTGCTTGACAGGTGACAGTTGGCATGTGCCCTGGGTTAACTTGGGTCCCATCCCCCAACCTCAGCTGTACTCACCTGGAAGGTGCAGTCCACTCGGGGGGCTGTGTTGTTACTGGGTAGGAACCTGACAATCTGAAAGAAAGGCTGCAATGTACCCCGGTTGCAGGTGGATACTCACGCGTGCTTCTGAGCCATTGCCCTGGGGTACTGCAGTGTAGGAGGGCAGTTGGCAGTGGCAGAGTGTTCAGGGTCTACTGTGGTGATATGTAGCAGCCTTCCTTGCTGCAGAATGGGTCTACCTACCGCTCTCAGTGGGGTCCCCAAGGCCTCACATTCCTTCTCTAGACTTCTTGAGCCTCAGCCATTGTCTCCTGAGCTCTGAACAGGACCTGCCTTTGGCAAGAGGGTCAGCTGCCACATGGGCCAGTGCAACCCTGCTCACACCCCGCTCACCAGGCAGCTCTGGGGAGACCTTCCACGCTGTAAAGCTTTGTGGTGGGTTCAGTGCATGAGTGTGTGACTTTCTAAGACCTTGTAAGATTGAAATGGACAGTGAGGCTGACTGGGTCTTCACCTGCCACTTAGTCCTTTGAAGAGTGACCTCAAGCCCCTGTTGCTTGAGTGGCACTCAGCTTGACTGCATTTCTTCCTCTTGCTTATGGTGCCTCTGTTTTTAGGGCATTGGTGGGACTTACTGCCACTGGCTTCAGATACCACTCAAGCCCCAGTGATTCCTGTAGGACCAGCCCTGAAGGACTCCTGTTTCTGGGGCAGAAGGAGACCATGTAGAATGCCCCCAGCTCCTCCCAATCTGAATCCACAACTCAAGGCCCCGCTGGTGAAGAGATCTCCTTCATTAGCTCTGTGTCGTATTTATACAATATTTATAGTTATAAGGCTGGCAAGACACTGTCTGAGTAGAAAATTCTAGACTTGTATTTAAGAGCTGAGCATAATGAATATGAATGGAGTCAGGGTGGGGCATGATAAAGGGCCCAGGACCCATTGTTAGGTGTGAGGAAGGGGTTCCTTACCACTCCAGGGCCACCTTCAAAGTGGGGCCTTGACACTCACCCTGTTCATTTTAATAATGAAGCAGGGCTTTCCCTCCTCGAAGCCAAAGCTGGGGTCCACCAGGCCCGAGCAGTTCTGCAGCATGTTTGCAGTGAATTTGCAGGAGAACTTGGTGTGGTTTGGAGCTGCAAAACTCTCCTGGAAGAAGTACTTTTCAGAGGTACAGTTGATGTTGTCCTGCTGGGATGCTGGGGTGTAGCCTGTAGAATATACATCTTCTTATCAGCCAGCCCCATGCTGTTCAGGGAGGCGGTCCCAAGACCCATCCCCACATTGTCTGTGGAGGAGATCCTGAGTCCCCAGCCCCACATTGTCTGTGGGGGAGGTCCCGAGTCCTCAGCCCCACACTGTCCGTGAAGGAGATCCCGAGTTCCCAGCCCCACACTGTCCATGGAGGAGATCCTGGGACCCCAGCCCCACACTGTCTGTGGAGGAGGTCCTGAGTCCCTAGCTCCACACTGTCTGTGGAGGAGATCCTGGGACCCCAGCCCCACACTGTCTGTGGAGGAGGTCCCGAGTCTCTAGCCCCACACTGTCCATGGAGGAGGTCCCGAGTTCTCTCTTAGGAGTCCACTCCTCTTAGGAGACAGACACATTGCTGCGTGTTCACCCACCTGCTAAAAAACTGTGGAGGATGTGTGTGAGGTCAGCCCAGGAGGCGTTTTCAGAGACGTTGTAGGAAATCTTCAGCCCTCTATCCCCATACACATCAGGTCTCAAGGTTACCCCTGGAAGGAAAGAGCACCTCCTTGATCGGTTTCTCCAAGTGCTCACTTATACTGAGCCCTGGGCCCCGAGGTTATCCAGTCTCACACAAGTTCCAACCACAGGTAGATGCATCTGATGTGGAACCAGTTCCTCACCCTCCTGGGTGGGAGCCACAGGACAGGCACCCTCTAGCCTGGCAGGGATACTATAAAGAAGGGCCCAAGGACTCTGAGGACACAGGTCCTGGGGCCCTGCCCTCTACAGAATGCAGTACAGTGGGCACAAAGGTCTGTCCTGTCCCTGAGACTCTGGATGCCCAGGCCCAGTAATAGTGTTACATGCTTCACAGGGGACTCTGGGTCTGGGGGAGTCATGAACAGGATTGGTGCAGTGGATGCTAGCCTCTGGGGAGTACTCCCCATTGCCTGTGGGTGGGTGTCTAGGGAAAAGGAATCTAAACACACATCAAGTTTTTCACTTGGGAGCCAGCGTAGTGGCCCATATAATCCCAGCGCTCGAAAGGTAGAGGCCAGCCTGGTCTACACAGAGTTCCAGGACAGCCAGGGCTGTCTCAGAGGAAAAAAAGAAAAGATTTTCACTTGGGTGCTGGAGAGTGGCTCACTGCCTAAGAGCACAGGCTGCTCTTCCACGGGACCCAGGCAGGTTGGATCCCCAGCATCCACATGGCAACTCCTAACCATCTGTAACTAAAGTTCCAGGACAAGCTAGTCACACACTTACAGGTGTACAGACAGACATATGGGCAAAACACCCATGGACATAAAAAAAATACCTTTTCATTTGTGCTGCAAGGTAGCTCAGCAGGTAAAGGTGCTTGCCACCCAACCTTGATGACCTGAATGTGACACATGGAACCATGAAGGAAAGAGAGAACCAACTCCCTTGGGGTTGTCTTCTCATGGAACATGTACCGCGGTGTGTGTGCCCACACATGTACACCCGTGCACACAAAATACTTTTAAAATACTGCACTGGTTCTAATTAAATATAAACTCATTGTAATAGGCTAAATGGAGAGAGAGAGAAAGAGAGAGAGAGGTCACTGAGTCCCTTGCTATCTGCTATCTGCTGAGTGTTCTTGGTTCTGCTAACAGATGGGATGTAAGGGATTCGAGCTCACGGTGCAGACCCATGCACAAGTGGCCTGGAGCCACCCTGCCCATCTCTGTCTTTTTCTAGTGCTAGTTCACTGCCCCCTCCCCTTACATGAAGTCACTCATTCTTTCCACAAACGTCACGTGGCCTTTGGTGGGGAATAATCCTCAATGTGCTCAATGGGCCTATTCAGGTTGCTGGCTTTCTGTTTATGTGAGTCAGGGCTTTGCTGGTTTTTTGGGTGTCATGAAAAGAACAGCTGTATAAGATTTCAAGGGTAAAGGACTTGTTTTTCATGTTTCTCAGCCTCAGATGGCAGGGTCTCCTCTCTTCTCTCATCAGTCCCAGGGATTACTGAGCAAGGAGGAGTTTCTACCCCAGATCTTTTTCCTAGAACCTCTAGACCTGCTCCCTGCCTGCAATCTCTTGTGTATTCTTCCAGATACTCCCCTGTGTGCATAGGCTTATAATATAAATGCACAGGCTTCTTGTCCCAGTGACCCTCCCTCCTAACCCCCTTCATTACTTAAAACTAAAGCCAAAATCAGTCTGTACAATTTAGAGTCATTGTCCCTATTGGAAGGCTGTGGGGCTCCTGCACTGGGTGTGTGCGGC
>PVIU01029025.1:0-18113 GCA_004026605.1 Ondatra zibethicus
CCTTCCTAGGCCGGGAGGGATGGGGGTGGGCCTTGGACTTCCAACAGGGCAGGGCACCATGCCCTCTTTCAAGGAAGAAGGGGGAGGGAGGAGGGGTGGGGAGGTAGTGGGAGGGGACCGGGAGAAGGGGAAGAAAGGTAAAATTTTTATTTCTTTAATTATGTTTTTGAATGGAAAAAATAAAACAAAACAATGTATGAAAAAAAATGTGAATACATATGACATGTTTAGCATGTTCTATGGTAAAAAAAAATAGGGATGGGGATGGAGAGTTATTAACATATAAAACAAAAGTTTCCAAACCTTGGCTTATCTTTCCAGACTCGATCTGGACACTCCTATAGAAACTACAGTTGGCTTTCCCTCTGACCTTCTATAAAGCACTCCTTTACATCTTATTGAGACCTGGCTTTGGATGTGATATCCTAGAAGACCAAATGGTTCTCTTCACCCTGTTGCACCCTGGATTTCCAGCCGTTGTTACCATTTTACACACGCCGTATTCTCTTATCTTTGCCGTCAGCATTGTAGAGTCTTTCCTACCTCTGCTTTGGGTCTAGACTTCCCCTCTCTAACTCACTGAGACTGTCCCATAGTAGAGCGCAGTTTCTCCCTCTTGTTTTCAGTCATGTCTTGCTTTCTCTTGCCTACAGTGGTGTGCCCTGTGCTGCTGCTTCCTAATTAGCCATTTGAAATCTTCCCTAGTTTCAAGAACACTTTTAACTGGAACTGAAATTTCAGAAGCTGCTTTTTTTCCCTTTCCTTTATCTTTCTTTCTTTCTTCTTTTATTACATGGTACCGTGACTTTTGTCAGGTCCTGATTTGAAACCATCCAGCTTGACTAAGTAGTTACTAATCTGTTTGGTTTTCACTTAACCCTCCCCCTTCCCCCATGTGCTCATTACTGTGGTTTATATTCAGCTTCTGATGATAGCTAACCATTTTTGTGACGCCTAGAACATAATAGGTATTAAAAGCTCAAGCCTTCTGATGCATCTGCTATTTGTTTTCCCTCCCTTCTAATTAGTGGGTCTACATTCCCCTTTGTCTTGTTCCTAATGTATTTGTGAAATATTGTCTGGCTGCCTTTTGTTTCTCTTGCTAGCTGCATCTCATATTGTGCTCCGGCTTTCCGGCTGCTGTTCCCATATTCTGCATGCCCTATTCTCTTACCCTTGCCTTCAGCACTGTGCCCTCATTTTCCTTTTGCATATCATTTCATCCCGGCAGCTTCAAGAACAGCGTGGGTTTGACTCTCCATAGAATGACTAGCAGGAAGAAGGCTTGAGGACGTGCTCCTATGCATTGAGGGAATAGGAATATTTTGGCTCTTCTGGTGCTTGCATAAAGCTTTCCAGTGTTTTCTGGATAGATGTTTATCTACACCTACCCAATAGCCTGAGAAGCATGTCATGGTGGTAGGTCACAAATGGCCTGCATATTCTCAGGTATGCTGGTGAGAGTCATATGTTCTAATATCATTCTAAATTTAAATGGGGCTCAATTAGTCTACTGTGGTCCCTTTTGGGGAAGATGCAGTGAAAGATTCAGTAGCTCCAGTTTCCAAGAAGAGAGTTGAGTACTCTCAGAGTACTCTTCGCCTTTCTTATGGCTGGGACCAAATGTTTGACAGGAGGCAGTTTGAAGGAGGAAGAGTTCATTGGTTAATTTTCTTTGTTTGTTTCTGCTTTGCCTTTCAACTTTAGGGTATATGATCCATCAAGGCAGGGAAGGCAGGGCAGCAGAAGAATGGAGTGGTTTAGTTGAATTATGTCTGCAGTCTGGAAGGAGAGAGGACAGGAAGTGAGGTCACCCTAAGGAACCTCAAGGTCTGTTCCTAGCAGTCTGCTCTGTTCAGCTAGGTCTCAGGATCACTGCCAGCTAGGGTCTGAATGTTCTAACACAGGAGCCTATGGAGCCAGTAATTGTGATGAATGTAGGTTTCTTTGGCTGGTAACAGATAGGGGTCTGAGGGCAACCACACTTCTATTCTGATGAACCAGCCAGAGGATCTAAACTGCTCTAAATGAAACAATTTACGTCCCTTGGACTGTGGGACCATCTCTGCTTCCTTGTGAATAACTAGGCAGGCAGAGCCTCTTTCATGCATCCTCGTCCCCTGTGTATCTCTTGGAAGGTATTTTTGGCTCAGTGTAAGAGAGGGCAGTTTTAAGCAGGTCTGACTTACCATTCTCATTAGTCTTTAAACCCGGGGCAAGCCTTGGGTTTTGGCTCAGCTCAGCATCTGGGAGTAGCCTATTTATGAGCAGAACACCCTGAAATTGTTCATCTATGAGAAGGCCTTTGTGAGGAAAATGGGAGCTGACAAGAACATTCTAGGCATTCTTTAATTTTCAGCACTTTGCTTCCATGGGATACATCTGTCAGAACTGTTTCTTTTCCCTTTCCTACCACTGGTAAGTCAAATTAACTGTTGACTTGTGAAGTTCCAAAGCTTCTATAATGTTAACCTAAGTGGTAATAATATAGACACATCTTACATGCTATGAGAAATGCTGTCAGAAAGGATGTCATGGGTCATTTCAATTCTGAAAATTTGGATGTGTTCACTCTCTGAATTTATCTTCCTGCTTTAGCCTAATATTAGGTGACAGTAATTTACATAAAAGATTTTTTCCCAAGCATTCCTACATCTGAATTGTAATCAGACTTCTGAGTTAGAGCTGTCAAAAAACAGTTCCTTCCAGAGTTCAAACCAAGATCTCCTTTAAGTACACAAAGATCAGGCCCCCAGATAACCACAGAAAATGACAGTAATGACTCTGAGGCTTTAACGAATTCTTGGTTTTCGTGGTAACTTCTGTTTTTACCTTGCTGTTTAGTCACAGCCGTCAAATCCATGCTAGATTGTCCCCTGAATTGGTGTCTGCCTCAGTTTACCCTATGTTGTCCTGTCATGTTGTTCTCTTATGCTATGTTATGCCTCTTATTCGTCCTCTTACTAAACTCTTGACAAATATGTGTCTATTTGGAATTTTGTGTTATTTGCTCTTGTGCCCAGCACCTAGCAACAGATGCAACATTTGTATGCATAAACTTATTACTATTTTACAATGTGTGTTTGAGTATGTGTTTGCATGTTTGTGTAAATGTGGAGGCAAGCATGCTATGGTGGTCAGATGGAGGTCAGAAGATAACCTGGGATGTTGATCCTTGGCAGTCACCTCATTCTAGACATAGTCTCATGGTCATCACAGTTTCTATCAGGCTGGCTGGCCTGTGAGCTTCTGGGAGCTCTCTACCTTCATCTTTGAGCTTGCTGTGGGACCACTGCAATTACAGATATTCACACTAGGTATCCAGCCTTTGTGTGAGTACTGGGCTAGGAGTTCAAGTCCTCCCATGTGCCAGTGCTTTCCCACAAAGCCATCTCCCTAACCCAAGAACTGACGTTTTAAGTTGTCTTGCAGTTAAACTGTTTTCCTTCCTTTGCAGCCTGTTTCACCCATTTGTTGATCCTTAGGAGTAGCCTCCTGTTTTTCTAATATGAAGCCATTTATCTCTTACTATTTTATGCTGCAGTGGACCTACTTTGATGTTCATTAGAAGAAAATAAATGCTAATATTAAGTGCAAACATTAGCTTCTTTCAGATTCTATGCATCAGCACTTAGTGCTTAATTAAAGATTTTACTGAATCTCCATTAGTGTTTTGCAGCCCAAGATAATAAGAGAGAATTTTTACTCTTACAGCATTGGATCTCAAAAAAAAGCACTAAATAATAATAATAATAAAAAACCAAGTAAAACAAACAAACAACACTAAATAAACTCATGGGTCTATCCATGAGCTGTCCAGAGTCTTGACAGGATAAGCAACTTCTCTATCACAGAATGGCAAAGCAGTGAAACCAAACAGTGCGTCATGCTATCTGTCATGTAGGTAATCCCTATATCATGCTTTCCTAGTCAGTCAGCTGTAGGGGTTGAAGAATGCTCAATATTTATCATAGGGTCTTTTTAGATCGAACACTAGGCCAGTAGAAATCAAAGTATCCCCCTTTCATGTGTGCTCACAGTAGTCTCAATTAGAACAGAGAGAAAGACAGAGAACAAGGTGGAACAAGGGAGGGGAGCACCGCTGGAGGGGTGGAAATAGAGAATGGGCTGTGTGCCGTTCATTGCTCTGCAGCCACCTGGTCTCCTTGTGACATAAAGGAGATGCTATGCTTGGTTGAAATGTCCAAACAGTTGGGTGGGTTTCAAAGAGATGGTGGGTGGTTATGACATGGTTTGTTGCTTTTTCATTGGCAATGAAATCCAGTGGTGCCAGTGAGGCCATTGTGTTCATACAAGAACCTGGCAAGCCCAGGTGTGGGAGGCTGGGAAGCGGGGAAAGGAAATGCCGTTTTAGGAAGGCTTTTCTAGCACATTAACCATATAATTCCTCAGCAGGATTGCTGGCTTTCTGCAAAATGCAAACGTCTCCCACACAATTGCCATAGTGGGGTTGTTTTTGGAAAAGCTTCAGAGCTCTTTTTGAGTGAGCATCAAGGGGGCCTCTCTGAACTAGGCAGGACCACACTCTCACTGCTACTGCCTTCGCCTACCCTTTGAGCACGGTCTGTCTTAACTGCTTCCTCGAACCGAGCTAATTTTATAAGACAGCTTGACATTAACTCTGGTTGATGTCTTCAATGCACTTGACTAAGGCATCAAAGCTTCAGATGTAAAATATGAGTTTGGGTGTCAGTCGGAACTCCCGGAGAGAGTCACGTGTCAAAACATCCTATTTCCTATTTCATTGGTTGAGGTGACCAAAGATAAGGTGATCCATAGCTCACAACCTTCCTGATCCATTTTTTCCTCCCTCCTGCTTCTCTACCTCCCCACTTCGTCCCTCCCTCCTTTCTTCCTTCCTTTTATCTTTAAATTACACTACGTATTCTCCCCTATTGCCCCAAAGGTAAACAAGGCAAATGGATAAAAGTGTGAGCCCTGAGGTCAGAGAGCCTGGGTTTGGCTTGAAGCTGCTGTCATTTCTAGCATATCAAGGCAGGTCTGCATTACAAATACTTAGAATAATGCCTTCTCACAGCGTGTTTAAGGGGTACAAATGAAATAGATGGCAGAGCAAACAGTCAATAAATGTCAGATATGATTATGCTGCTGGCTCTCCCTTCAAGGGGGGAATATGAACTAATTTACTAACGGTTGTCTCCATGATTATTCCAGTAGCTCGAGTGTTCATCACTGAATGAAGGCAAGGTGGAAGATAATGGGGGGGGGGTCTTTACAAGGTGGAAGATCATGGGGGGTCTTTCCAAGCATGCAGATGCCAGTTGTGTGGGGGAGATAAAGAGAAAAAGGAACTGTGTGGGTCAGGCCCGCTCAGACAGGGTGAATGAATATACCAGGTGGAGAGTGGGAGAAGAGAGGAAAGGGCTTTCAAGAGACAGGCAATGTGTACAAGAATCAGGGAGGGTCTCTCCGCCCTCCTGAATCCCAGAAGAGGTCTGGGTGTGGGTAGAGAACACAGTTCAGTGGGGGTGATTTTTTTTCTTCATTACAAAAGCAATGAGGCTGAATGTTTATTTTCTGCCATCTTCTTTCTCCAGATCTATGGAAATAATTTACAGAAGACCCCTGAGAGTAATTAAGCTTACAATTCCTTTGCCAGTAAAATGAGAAAAGCCAGCTCTCAGTAAATTCTGAATTCCACCATGGATGTTGCAGAAGCAGAACTAAAAACAGCTGCATTCTCTCCCTGCTGCCGGATCGACTGTAATTTGCGCTGCTACCCTCACTCCTAGCACACAGCAATCAGTGCTCAGAAGTGAAGGGTTTTAAGATGATGAATGTTTTATTTCTTAAAATAAACAGTAGCAATTTAGAAACACAGTTATGTATTTTACATTTATTTTTTATATAGTAAAAATATATTGGAAACTTCCTTACTGTCAAAAATTCTTATACACACTTGTCAAAAATATCAAGATGACAGGCAACTATAGAATTCAGATTTAAATAATAGACTTCCGAGATACAGTCTGTGAAACTTCTGATTGTTTGGCTTGCACTGACCCAATGATGCAGATTCCACATTACTGCCTAAGTATTTTAAAGCTCTTACATTTAATAGCTATGCATTCTGATAGTTAAGACTACAGCAAAATGTGACCATTTTTTAACACTTTACTTTTGATTTCCTCTCTCCCTCCCTCTCTACTTCCCTCCCCCATTCATTACTTCCCCATTCCCTTATTTTCTTCCTTTACGTATCCTTTGTTTCTGGTGACAGATTAATGCCATGTACTCCAGTTTAGACTTGAACTTGCCATCCTTCTGCCTCAGCCTCCAGAACCCTGAGACTCCAAATGTGCAACACTATGCCAGTTACTTCTGTAGCTGTCATGAAATATCATGACCCAGTACAACTTATAGAAGTTTGTTTGTTTTGGCTTATGGTTCCAGAGGGCTAGATTTCCATAAGAGTGGAGAAGACACAGCTGCAGGAGCAGGAATCTGAGTGGTCACATCTCAACCACACACAGGAATATGAGAAAGCAAACCACAAAGGGGATAAAAAGGCTATAGATTTTCAATATCTATAGCTTACTCCCTCCAGCGATAATCAATAAACTAAGTTTCATGATCGCTCAAACAGCTCAGTCACCTGGGGACCAAGTCACTCAGATGCAGGAGTTTATAGGAGGCATTTCTCATTTAATCCATAAGGACAATCATGCTTAACTAACTTTTACATTCACCACCTAGAACATTCAAATTTCCTGACAGAACTCCTTGGAGGATGTGAATTATCCAGCTGACAACTTGCCCACACAACCTTTCCATGTCTATACTGCATTCACATATTCTTGCCACAGCTGTTATCATTACTGTCCATGTACTCCCAGGCGTGTGACTGTTAAGACACACCATCATTTCATTGATTTTGTTGTCATATTTATGATTTCATTGTCAAGCAGGACAACACCCTGCTAGAATGATTCCCCATTTCAGAGATGCACAAAGAGCATAAGAACAATACAGTGGTGTTCTCTTCAGCACACGTATACTGAAACTGGAACAATATAGAGATTAGCATGGCTCCTGCACAAGGATGACACAGAAGTTCAGGAAGCATTACATATTAAAGAAAAAAAAAGCATACAACGTGAATCTCAGCACCCACATTTCATAGGAGACAACCAGTATTCTGACTGATCAAAGTTCAAAGAGTAGTCTGGGGAGATCGCTTGGTAAATGTTTACCATATGATATGAGGACCTGAGTTCAATGTCCAGAACCTATATAGCAGCATGGTGGTTCAGTCTTGTTATCTCCATACTGAGTAGGCAGAAATAGGTAGATTATTGACCCACTCGCTGGCCCAACAGAAACAGCAAGTGAGAGAAACATACTGTCCCAGAAACACAAGGTGGACAGCATCCTGATGAATAATGTCTGATTTTGACCACTGTCTTCCAGAAATCACACACACACACACACACACACACACACACACACACACACACACACACACAAAAAAAAAAAAAAACAAAAAACAAACAAACAAACAAAAAAAAACAGGCGGGGGGAGGATTTCAAAGAATGGTGACCTGGCAAACATAGGAGGCATGAGTCTCCAGTCTCCAGTTTCTGACTGCAAATCTTTCCCACTTAGCTTGTCTGCCACTGCGACCTTGAGGGTCCTTTATTCTCTCTGAGCAATGTCTCCTCTCCTTGCTTAAGTGAAGTTAACACTGATAATAACAGAGTGTTTGTGAGGCACAGTAGAACAGGAGACTCAAAACAATTCCTTGAGTTCAGATCAAGCTTTTTACTCCCTCAAGGTCATTTGATTTTTTTTGTGCCAAATTGAATCACATTTGCTTTTCCTAATTATTAAATATAAATGCTCAACTACCATGTATGAGCTTTTGAAAATAGTGGTGGAAGAGATTCTAGTGTTAAATGAACGACCAATAGTCAAAACAATGAAGACAACAGTGACATGACTCCAGTGGAGGATCACAGAAGTTTTCATGCTCAGCATAGCTGCCTGATTTCATGAATCCTCTCAAGAGGTGAATGCCAGCTTTGTTGCTCATCTAGAATCAACTATGAGCATTTGGCAAGATGTTTATAAAATAAAGTATATGCCGTTGTAGAGTTCTCATACCTATAGACAGCCCTTGGCGAGGGCTGTTCACTTACCCAGGACCTCTGTCCTTAACAGCATTTTCATTTTTTTATTTTTTATTTTATTTTATTTTACCATACTTGTTTTTTTTTTCCCTTTTGCATTTTCAGATTTCTTTTCAATTTAAAGGCTATAGGCAAAGCAGTTTGGTTCTCGGTGCTATTATGTATTACAGAACCTGTTATATAATTCCTCATTTGTCCTAAATGTTAATTAGCTCTGCTTTGCAAGTCACACAGGGGTTATTCTGATTTCGCTGATGAGGAAATTGAGGGTAAGATTGATTGGGAGCAACAATTTGAATCATACTACATAGTGACCCATAGCATTTCAGGAGTTGGCATCCATGCTCTGAGTTCCATGGTTTGGGGCTTAATTGACAGATCTAGTCACTCTAATAGGTTTATTTGATGAAGGAACTGGGAAATGTGTTACCAATGCTCTTCCAACTATATTAGAACCTCCTTTGTTGGTGATACACAGCCTCACCCTCCTCCCTTCCGGGTCGCACCTTGTCTCTCTATGTGTTTTGTGTATTGTGTGTAACATATGTAATTGTTAGTGGGAGTGTCTGTTCACATCTGTGGGTAGGTGTTTGTGCACATGTATGTCATGCGGAAGCCAGAAGTTTGCAGTAGATGTCTTTTCTAGATGCCACCTACCTTCCATTGTTAATTTTTGAGTCAGGGTCTCTCAGGAAGCATAAAGTTCATCAATTCAGCTGGACTGTGGGCCGTGGGCTTCAGAAGTTGCCTGCCCGAACCCTTTCAGCAGTGAGATTTCAGGCACAGCAGCACTCTTTGCTTTACCTAAGCTTTCTTGAACAGGAACTTCCTTCAACTTGGTCATGTTCTACTTTGGGCTGGTTACTTCCTGAACTTTTATGTTCCTGTGAAAGGAGGTCATGTCTATTATTTTCATGCATTTTAAGCTTCACTTCAATTATGCAAAGCCTGAGATGCTCTCAGTAGCTAACATTTACATAGAAAAGGATGCTTAGTTTGGGGAGTTAGATCAGTCAGTAAAGTGCTTGCTTTGCAAGCATGAGGACATTAGTTTGATCTCCATAATCCAGATTAACAAACAAACAAATAAATGCATGGTTTGGTTGAAGATGTTTGTAACCCTGGCCCTTGGGGTAGAGATAGGCAGATTTCTGAAGCTTGCTGGTGATCCCAAGTCCCAATGAGAGAGAGATCCTGCATCAAAACAAAAACTAAACTAAACTAAGCAAACCTAAACATGGATAACACCTGAGTTTGTACCTCTTGCCTCACATGTACACACATCAATGTGACCTGAGCAAATATGCTAGAGCACAGACACACACAGAAAACACAGCAACACATACCCAAGAAAATATAGTTGGCCAAGTGGTTTATCAGCCATCAATCGGTAAGCTGTGAACTTTCCCATTTTGACAATAAATTCTATGAATGGATGGATTATAGATAACAATAGTCTAGGGTCCGTTCTTTCTAGAAACATCCTCATTTCCATTACTCTGGAGGTGTGTTACTTATTTCATGCTAGAACACATGAAATTTAAAACTTTATTTTTACATATATTCCCTGAGAATCCCAGGATAATATCGTCCAAAGTTCTCAGAGTTCTGTGTGTTTAACAAAGAATATGAACACACTTGTCAGCAATCCATTAGGAGTGGATAGCTCAGGGGTGTTTGCACAGGCAATGCCTGATGGGAGAGCAGCTGGCAAGAGAAGGAATCTAGATTTTGTTCACATATATTACTTTCGTTCCTTCTTTGAAGTCAATGTAGAGTATGGTCGGGCCTATAGCAAAGTGGATTCTGAGAGCTCATGTTTTTAGACAGTAAGTCTTTACATCAAGTCAGCATTCTATGGTGGGTGCACAGACTTATCATCTTAGATGTTCATTTCTGTCATTTGTACTTCTGTTGTGCAAAGACAGCTTTGCTAAAGGTATGTTGAAGCTACGTGATTCCCATGTTGTTTTTACTTTTGTGTTTTTTTTTTCTTATAATTTATACTGGGCAAAGAAGGACTTTTTTTTTCAATTGATCAAAGTAGTTGCTCTTATGGATTGATGGACTCTTTTAGAAGCTTTGAAATGGAATGCAAAGGAAGGGAGGTTGGAGAGAGGTGTGGTAGTCTATATATATAGTCTTCTAGTCTTATAGAATTAGCAAGCTTCAGGTTCAATGAGATATCCTATCTTAAAAAAATAAGGTGTGAATCAGTTGAGGAAGACTCCAGAAATTGACCTTTGGCTCCACATGCACATACACTTACAACTATGCATGCACAGAGCACAGACACAGACGGTGCACACATGTACACACACAAAAGAAGAAAGTAAAAGAAAAAAAAGGAAGGAAGACTTCCAATCCAGCAAGACTACCATATCAAGAAAAGAACTGCTATTTTTTTCAGCAAATCAGACCAAATGGGAACTGAGAGAAGGCCGAACTCTGGCCACCCTTGTCCCTTGTTCTTGGATTATTAGATTAACTACGATAATACTTCTTATTCTTGTGAGAAAATTCAAGAAAAAAACTCAAACAAGATCACACCAAACCAAAATACCTCTAAAACTAACAACACAAATACCTCCAAAGCCCTATTCACTGTTATAAGAATTTGATCTAGAAGCCAAGCTTGAATTGTTTAATGACTCTGGTTATTACCATTGCATGTAACTCAGAACAGTAAAGGAACAATAAAGAGATTTAACCATATCTGGAAAACAAACACCTTCACACTGTTCTTAATGATGTTAGATGAATCACTGAATTGAAGGATCTGATGTTATGCAACAGGAAGCTTCTTATGAAGGAGTAGGCTAAAACCATCTCAAGAGTATTGCTTTTTAGCCTTGGGATGCTGGCCAGAGTGTTGCTATGGCCATCAGGAAGGATTAATAGATGAACTTTCAATATTCTAATGCTAAAGGAAATTCAAAAAAGGAACTGAAGAGATGACCGTGTTGAGCAGGAGGGGAAGAACACCCCAAAGAGCAGAAACAAAATGACTAATGGATTCTGTTAAGAATTCCCAAAGGTATCCATACTGGTCATTTTTGAATGGGTAAAGTCTTGTGCTAAATATGCAGAGGTGATTAGTACAGGGGTCATATTTTTCTATTGTTAAGATACAGAACTGTTGATATTTGGTATTAAACATTCCAATTTGTTACCCTAGATGTTATCAGTGGCACAAATATTTATAGAGTTCCTTCTTTAGACAGAGATTTAAGCAAACAAGTTTTTGATCACAGAAAATTTTTAAGTTCCTTGCTGCACTTTACCCTGGAGTAAGGCACTGGTCAGTTCCTAATTTTTAAAGTTATTTTTTAAAAGAAAACAAGAGTAATTTTTCCTGGGTTCTGTGGTACTTCAGAAATACACTGATTGTGACATCCTGGAAATGATTCACTTTAACACATACCTACTGAAAGTTGGACATTCATAGTCTCATACTAATTCTTCGGGGAGAAGACAGGGAGATAGTCCTGCACACTAAAGTGTCTTCATGCGCTAGAAAAGGAGAATCTGTGATATAAATCATGAGCCCCCATAAAGCCAGCAACGAGAGTAACAAACACACTGCCAACTATGAGGAATGGTTTAATTTGATTTACTCACATGGTTCTTACAAGCTTTAGAGGGTATACTATATCATCCATATTTTATAGTTAAGGAAACTGAGGCACAGATAGAGTGGAAGAGCCTGCATGAAATCTCACAGCAGAGCCAGCATTCCGTTAGGACAGAAAGGGAATATAGGGGACAGCTGCAGAGGTAGTATTGATATTGTCTGAACATTCCGTCCCTCCACAGAAGACTCCTCCTTCATCATGTGAACTATCCAACTATCCTCATAGCCTGTTCTTTTCCTTTTGGATTTTTTCTTTCTTGAGGTTTATTCTACAAATGACACTGAAATCTCTCTCTCTCTCTCTCTCTCTCTCTCTCTCTCTCTCTCTCTCTCTCTCTGTGTGTGTGTGTGTGTGATGCATAAATTAAAGTGAAGCAGAGCACAGGACTCTAGTTCCTAACCCTTGTATTACTTCCTGTGTAATACAGACCCTAATACAGATTCACTCACAGGCCTGTAGAGCATCTGCATTCTGCTTCAACCACCTCTGGAAGCTCATCCCGCTGCTTACCCAGTGCTTACACTGACCTTTCTATTCCCAGAACACACAGGCTTTGTCTCCACTCAGGTCCTCTGCATGTACACTTTCATCCCCCCTCCTGCTGTTACCCTGACTGCACTGTATCCTTCCTCTTTCATTCAGATTTCTGCTAAGACAGCTTCTGTTTTGACTTGCTCTAAAGGGAGGACCTCACTCTACGCCTCTGCATCCCCTCTCTGCTTTCTGTTCCTTGACACCTGACAATTCATCATTGTGTGTATGTTCACCATTATTGCTGCTAGAATTAATACTTCATGAAAGTAGGAGTTTTAACTTATTTTATGTACTGCCCATAATCCCGGTGACAAGAACAAATCTTGAAACACTGTCAGCATCATTACACAGTTAGTAAATGAGTAAATCAATAAATGAACATATTTAATGAAATATTGGCTTGGAGGAGATGGACACTTTAGTGAAGTAAAAAGTCAGTGCAAAATATGTTGATTTATCCCTTAACCCCATCACCAGCTCTCAGCACTACCTTCATCTGGCTTTGATTTACCTCTCTACTTACTTACATACACACACACACACACACACACACACACACACACACACACACACACACACACACACACACACACACACACATTGAGAGAGAGAGACAGAAAGACAGAGAGAGAGATTCCGCACACGAGAATAGCATGCGGTATTACTATCTTTCTCAGTATGGTTTATGTTGCTTAACATAATGATCTTCAGTTCTTATCTTTTTTTCTGAAAATGTCAGGATTTCATGTAGATAAAATCACTGTATATTGATAATTAGGCTAGTATGCACTCTATGAGATAGAATCCATGCCTGACTCTGCTCAGATGGCCAAGAACCAGAGACTAGATAGGTCATGGGCTTAGGGAAAATCAAATACTGCTGTTCTGCTAAGGGAACATATCAATAAAATGACTCCTAAAGACATTCTATTATACCCATATATCAGTGTCTTGCTCAGCTACCATCAGAGAAGCTTCCTCTTACAGTAGTTAGGTGTAAATCCAGACACCTGAAACTGAACAATACACAGAGTGAGAGATTTTGGAACACTCAGTTTTTAATGGGAGGTCTTTATCAAAGTCTTCTCCTCTGGACCCAGGGAGCCATGAAGAAGAGCAGGTGAAAAGCATAAGGGATGGCAACACCAAAGAAGCAGTGTCTTCTAGACACAGCAGGACTGATGCACATATAAACTAAGGCTGTGGCAGAATGTACAGAGCCTGAATGGGTTCAAGTCAGAAGGGGTCCCAGTGCAGAGAGGGGAAGTAGACACAAACTCCCAACCCTAAGAATCTATCTCCAATTGACATCTACTTGCAGAAGAATTATTCGTTTTCTGCAAGGGAGTCTTACTGAATACACTAACCACGCTGAAGGATAGGTCCCATGCCTAGCACTAGATGGCCAACACAAAATGAACTCAGTGGTTTTGTAGAGTTTTTTTTTTTTTTTTTTTTTTTTTTTTTTTTTTTTTTTTTTTTTTTTTTTTTTTTTTTTTTTTTTTTTTTTTTTTTTTTTTTTTTTTTTTTTTTTTTTTTTTTTTTTTTTTGGTCTTAGTGGTCTTTTGCTTAAATATTGTGGTTTCTGATTTTGTGTGCTTTTTTATTTTAAAATCTGTTTTGGGTTTGTTTGCTTTGTTTTCTGAAGAGAGAGAGGAAGGGAGTAGGGTTGGGTGGATGGGGAGATAGAGGATCTTGGAGGAGTTGTGAGAAGGGAAACTGTGATCAGAATATATTGCACGAAAAAAAATGTTTTTTTTCTAAATATGTGGACTAATGAATTCAACAGTTGGCTTTCAAGAGAAGAAATAAAAAAAGGGACAACAAATATGTGAAAAAATGTTCAAGACCCTTAGCCATCACACAAATGCAAGTTCAAATCACACTGAGATACCATATCTCCATATAGTACCTATGGCTATAATCAGGGTATGAATTACAATAAATGCTGATAAGGAAGTGGGGAAGAAGGGACCCTAATACAGCATTCGTGTGAATGTCAATTAGCCCAACTACCATGTATATGAAAAACATCAAGGGAGATAAATAACATTTCTTATCCAGGAAATGGGGTTGGTACTACAGGCAGGTACTATAATTCACAGGCAAAAACAGCCTTGGAAGCAGAAGCCTCGCTGATTACATAGTAAGTCCATTAGAGACATTAGACCTTATTTGCACAAAACAAGTTCACTGTTAAGAATGTTGCTGGGTTCCCGGCATATCCTCCAACTGTAACACCTTGCTGTGCTTGGTAATGGCAATAGAGAAATTCAAAATATCACTAACTCTTCGACTCATTGAGGGATTTTAAAGCCACCCTGGAGCTGCTTTGCTTTTGCTAGTTTGTGTTAATCTGCAATAGGACTATAAGTTTTCAAGATTGTCACAAAGCCTCACTCAAAGCTTGGCAGACTGTGACTCATAGGAAAAGTCCCCATGACAATGAATGGCAACAGTCTCTGAGTTTTCCCTAGAATCTCTGGTTCTATCAGATGCAGTCTAGGAGTTCTCTGCACTATAACATTATCTGGGTCTATGTGGACTGCCATCACAAAAATACAGCAGGCTGCATGTCTGCCAAACAAGGGACACTTCCATCCCAAAGCTCTGAAGTTTGGATGGCCAGGGCTCATGTTGGTTGACTCAGTGTCTGGGGATGATCTGATTCCTGGCTTTAGATGGCGTAGTCTCACTGTATCCTTTCTCTGTAGAGAGGTAGATGAGTTGTCTGGGGTTTCTTTATAAGGACAAAAATTCTGTTCCTGGGGATTTTACTCTTCTGAGTTCACATCTCCCTCAAAACTCTACCTCCTAAAGCCATCATTCTGGAACTAGGATTTTAGGATTTCCATGGCTGTTTGGGGGACACACAAACATTCTGTTGCAAGTGTCATAAGGTAGCATGACAGAATGAAGACAATTTACTCAAGAAGAAAGAATACTATCCGCCCCTTACATCTCATTACAGCCACTGCCTGACTCTTCCAGTGTGTGACATTATTTGTGAAAGGGAAATCGAGCAAACAGGAAAAACAGTGGAAAATCAAATTAAACAGATCCTTAAGTACATGAGTGTGGCTTATTCTGAAAAGAAAAATACACATTTTTCACTAAAAGTATGGTCTCGGTTTCCCAACCATATAGTCACCTGGGGAGTCAAGACATTTGAAACAAGACATTGCTTCATTAACTGAAAACATATATGCATTATTCTTTTAAGAAATCTGAGAGAAATATTAAGAATATAAGCCATGAGGCACAGATGCCTCCAATATCTTGAACTGACATTCCTCCCTGCTACAGAATATTGGAAGGTTTCCTTAATAATTCCTAATTGGAGTCTTGGTTCAGATAAACCCGACAGTCCATTTAAGATGTCTTGGGTGGCTCAAGAGCATGCTGAGACTCTCTGATCTAGGTTGTTTGGCTTAAGGATTTGAGAAAGCAAATAGAAGCAGCTGCACTAAGGATTTTGTGCAATTAGGTTCATGCAGATTCTGGAAGTTGCTTATTAGGTCTGTCACTTTCAATCCATCTGGTATTTTCGTGCTCAAGTCGAATTGTGGGTTACTCAGTGGGGTCAGTGGTTTTCCTTTTACCTGCTAGACAGCATTGTACAACCATGAAGGCTTATCTGCTGGAGGCAGGATGCACAATTTGGCTGCTTAGTGCAAGGCACATGCATTTTTGATTTGACTGTGAGAGACAGCTCAGACACCTCCTAGGAGTTACAGTTTGGACCAGTTTAAGACTTAGATATTATTCCCAGATTGTTCTGGGCTTATTCGTTTTTAGTTTTGTAAATGTTCTTTCTCCGATCCTTTGTGTTCTGCCCCAAACCAAAAGAAAATGTTATGAAAAATGCATTCATCCTCATCACAGCATCATCTGTCTGGTGTTAGACTCAGACTCTGTAGACTAAATTAGATACAATCCCTGGAACATAGCTTGACCCTTTTAAACTTCTGCTAAATTAGGGGATTCTCGATATCAAAGACGAAATTTCTTAGAATGTGTTAATTAGTGTATTCTTTCTTCTAACTTTCTCCCCAATGTCTATTTTTATAATGCCCATCTTTATTTGGACAGAGGACCTTGAATTCAAAGACATTCAGAAGAATTACAGATGTATGCTGCATCCCCTCCCTTCCACAACCACTTCCCTTCCCACCTTAAGAACTCACCAGTTCTCAGGGCCATTTTGGACTGTACACATTTGACAATTTTGGATCTCCTGTCTCCATATCTGTGAGATAATTTGGGGATAGACTGAGGCACACTATGCCATCTGGTCTGCTCTGGGCTGAGAGCGTCTAGCCCTCTGGTGCTTTGTCTATTTTCTGTACCTATGCCCTTGGCCTCTTGAGATTCTGAGAGTAAGTTTTCCGGGAGGTGTGAATGAGCTTCAGCTGGAGCCCATTGGCTTTCTTTGGCTCGTGTCATTTGCCTATGTCTTTTATACGCATGGGTTTAAATTCCTCAAAGATGATGAGCAGGGGCCACTGGGTTTCTTATGATGTATTCTAAAACAGCATCATGACAGAGACAGGATTGATCCACGAAGATGAAATAACTGCCTATTCTCTTTCATCTCTCCACTGAGGAGGTAGATCCTGCAAACACACGGGGTCCAGCCGGTACATTCTGTCAAATGGCTCCTGTTTATGCCGTCTTTACAGGGTTGGGTATGAGAGGAATGGAGGTGGAGGAATAAACTCTTTTACAAACAGCAATGTTGTTTGAAAAGGAGAGATAATTCTGTGAAACTGGTGGTCTACCAGTGAAAATCTTGCTTCTCAAAAATTAGCTGTTGCTGAAGGATTTCCAGATGCTTATGCGAGATCTACTTAGGTGCCTTGTTTCGTGCTTTTAACTTTACTGCTATGGAAACAGGAAGTGACCATGGCTAGGCTGTTGAAAAATGAAATAAGGGGACTTGTTTCAATGTCATGCTGAGACATTTGAAATTTGAGGGAAGAATAGTTAAAGCGAAGAGATGATTGGTTTCTATTTTGTCTTCTGACTGTCAAATAAACATCCCACACCTTCATCTCCTGCTCTACAGAGAGATTCCATCTTAAGAAATTAAAATAATAGTACTGACAAGATAGCTGGTTAAAGCTCATGCTGCCAAACCTAATGACTTGAGTTCAATTCCCAGGACCCACATGGTGGAAATAGCTAACAGATTTCCCCAAACTGTCCTGTGCCCTCCACATGTGTACACACACACACACACACACACACCACATAAATAAATGTAATAAAAATTCCAAAGACACTAAAGTAATAATAATTATATTGATAAAATAAAAATATTCAATGGAGGATGTCTTTTTCAATAAAATGTATGAGACCAATTGCATTTATAGGCCAATAGAAATAAAAAAAGGGGGGGGGGAAGAAAAAGAGGAAGGGAGGCTGCTAGCTAACCTAGGCCATATATCTCATATTAAAAAAATTCAAAATATATCACTGACTTAAGTGTTGCACATAAAATTTCAATGCTTTCAAAGGAAAACATGAGCGAATCCCCAGGGAAACATGTGGCAAAGTCTGCAGACACGACAGCAAAACCACCACGTGATGGAAGACTCAATAAACTGCATTTTCCAGAAATTGAAGATTTCTATTCTGTAAAAGACCTGACCAAGAGGAACGAGAAGATAAGTTGTGGAGTGGAGGATAGCCTGTACACCACAAGTCCAATGAACTTATGTCTACACCTTTCAAAACTCACAGTAAAACTAAACCGAAGCAAACCAATTA
>PVIU01029026.1:0-18139 GCA_004026605.1 Ondatra zibethicus
TTGTCCCTCTGGACACAGGGAGTCCTGGGGTTGTCCCGCTGGGTGGTTCTGTTGGGAGAGGAGCTCCTGAGATTGTCCCTCTGGACACAGGGAGTCCTGGGGTTGTCCCGCTGGGTGGTTCTGTTGGGAGAGGAGCTCCTGAGATTGTCCCTCTGGACACAGGGAGTCCTGGGGTTGTCCCTCTGGGTGGTTCTGCTGGGAGAAGAGCTCCTGAGATTGTCCCTCTGGACACAGGGAGTCCTGGGGTTGTCCCTCTGGGTGGTTCTGCTGGGAGAAGAGCTCCTGAGATTGTCCCTCTGGACATAGGGAGTCCTGGGGTTGTCCCGCTGGCTGGTTCTGCTGGGAGACGAGGTTCTGGGGTTGTCCCTCTGGGCACAGGGAGTCCTGGGGTTGTCCCATTGGGTGGTTCTGTTGACAGAGGAGGCTTGGGCACAAGGAGATGATGCAATGTAGGGGCCATCTTGGGGTGTAGAGGTCTTGATGCTCTCTGAAGTGGCTCTGAGGGAAGAGGAAAGTGGAGTGGTGCTTTGCTGGGTGGACATGGTTCTATGAATGTCCCTTTGGGAAACTCTTGAAGGAGAGGATGTTTTGGGGCTATTCCGCTGTGTGGCTAAGCTCCTGGGGGTGTCTCTTTCGGTGTTACGGGATAGAGAGGGAGCTTGGGAGGTTTCTGGTGCAGAAGCATCCTGGAAGACATCCCTTTGAGCAGAAGAAGCCTGGGTGGTGGTCCGAGGCCCACTCAGTGGCGTCCCAGAGGAAGCCTGGGTTTGCCCTGCGTGACGTCGCTCCAAGGAGAAGTAGCCGCTTTCTGCCCGCAGCTTCGCCCAGTGCTGGCCAGCACTCTGTCCCCCACTGATGAAATCTGGAGAGAAATGAGGAAGTTTAAGGTAAGGAGAGGGATCCAGGAAAGACAGAAAAATCAAGGCAGTCCCCAGCCTGATTCTAATAGGGTATCAGTGTCTAGTCTAAGAGACGCACCCTTGCCATTCAGGTGAGACCAAGCTTAGACACTGGTCTGCTGCCAGGCCAGGGAGTCACAATCATTCATGGAAAGGTACCAGGGCAAGAAGGTCATGGATATGTCAAAGGAGACCAAACTGTGGAGAGGAATGACCCCAGAGAGGGAGAGGTAGACCAGGAGCACTTGTCTGATGACTCTGACTCCTCGCTTCTACTTCCCAGATGGGATGCCCACAGATCATCCCAACTTCTAAGGAACCCCTTTTGTGGGTGCCAGAGGATAGGGCCCGTGCCTATACCTACACCTGAGGACTCTTGCTACCCCTCCTACTCCAGAGGCTCATCCCAGACACTGGAAATGTGCATGGCTAAGGCCTCCGTTGATGAATGGGCACCTGTGTGTCTGCACAGAGCAGACCTGACTGAGCTACCGCATGTGACAGTTAATATTGTCAACAGGATATACTCGCCCAGGGGACAAACCCCTGGGCATGTCTGTGAGAGAGTTTCTAGACTGTGTTAATTGAAGAAGACCTGGCAGAAATATGGGGACCATCATCCCATGTGCTTAGACCCCAGAGTGGATAAGAAGGAGAAAACAAGCGAGGGTCAGTGAGACAGCTCAGCGGGTGAATGTGCTGTGGCTAAGCCCGATAATGTGAGTTTGACCCCAGGACCCATGGGGTGGAGAGAACTAACTCCAGGAGGCTGCCTCCTGATCCTCATGCAAGCTCCTTGCCACATGTGCACACGCATGTGTGTAAACTCACACCCATGCACGAATAAATGAATGAATTTTTGTTTGTTTGTTTTTGTTTTGTTTTGTTTTTCGAGACAGGGTTTCTCTGTAGCTTTGGAGCCTGTCCTAGAGTTCACTCTGTAGACCAGGCTGGCCTTGAACTCACAGAGATCCACCTGCCTCTGCCTCCTGAGTGCTGGGATTAAAGGCGTACGCCACCACTGTAAAGCAATAAATTTTTAAAAAGAGAGGACACACAGGGACAGGAGAGCCTGCACTGGGCGCCAGCATTTATCTAGGTCAGTGGTTCTCAACCTATGGGTTGTGACCCCTGGAAGGTTGAATATATATGATTCATAACAGTAGCAGAATTACAGTTATGAAGTAGCAACAAAAATAATGTCATGGTTGGGGGTCACTGCATGAGGAAGGTTGAGAACCACTGCTCTAGAGGCCTCCTGACTGCAGATCCATGGTGACCAGCCATCATACTCCCGCCACCATGCCTCCGCTGCCATGCTGCATTGTAGCCTTGTCTTTCTGTCCTTAAATTTCTTTTGCCAGGTATAAAGTAACTAACACTTTAGCCACCTCAAGGGCTTCACAAGGGTGCTGGTCTCAGGGGTGAATGTGCTGCCCTCAACAGTGACCATGTAACGGTTCCTGGCTGCCATAAACTGGGGTCAATCACCTCCCTTTTCAATCCCTTAACCAGCAGCTGTGTGTGCCCCTGTCCCTCCTCTTGAAGTAGCAAGCCATGACTGCCTTCACGGGGACATGCCTCCTTTCACATATATCCCCATCCCTCCAATCTTGCTACACTGGTAGCTGGTATCCCTGAAGTCAGAACTCTCAGTAGTGGAGTGGCCCTGAGGCCCCCTAAGATGTCCTCTAAATCCACCTGCTTCTGTCATCTCCAGCCCACACACCCAAGGTCACTGTCATTTTTGCTCAGATAATCTCAGTAGCTCTCCCCCAAAGCATGAGTGCCCTTTGCCCCCAGTCATCGTCCCCTCAACAAAGCACGGTAAGTCTGCCCTGCTCACAACCCTTGAGGGGCAGGCAGGTAAGGAACGGCCAGGAACCTGTCACAGGAAGAAGGACCAGAGGAGACCAGGTGACTAAATGCCATGAGAGATCCTGCATGAATTCCCAGGACAGAAGAGGATTTGGGACTGGTAGTGACCGTAACCTTACTAGCCTTGAGAGATGGAGGGTGCAGGAGGATTGTCTCAAGGTTGAGGCTGCTTAGGGCTCCAGAGTTTGAAGCCAGCCAGGGATGAATAACAAGATCTTGTAACAGACAAACAAACCCAAAGGGACCATCGAAGGAAAGGCGGTGGATCTGATTAGCCTGCAGTTTACAGTTGTATTAATGTTCTTTATGAGTATGGGCCTAGGGTTTCACTGCTAGGCAAGTGCTGAGACACATCCCAGCCCCTACCCATGCTATTTATTTATTTATTTATTTTGGTTTTTCGAGACAGGGTTTCCCTGTAGCTTTGGGGCCTGTCCTGGAACTCACTCTGTAGACCAGGCTGGCCTCGAACTCACAGAGATTCACCTGCCTCTGCCTCCCAAGTGCTGGGATTAAAGGCGTGCGCTACCACCGCCCAGCTTATTTATTTATTTTTGAGACAGGGTTTTTCTGCATAATAGCCCTGGCTGTCCTAGAACTCACTCTGTAGACCAGGCTGGCCTCGAACTCACAGAGTGCTGGGATAATGTTTCTTATCTCCAGCCTCTGCATACAATTGTTCATGAAGCTAACATCAGGGGGACCTGGGCAAAGGGTCCAATAGTCACTATAGCTACCATCTTGGCAAATCTAAGATTATTTCAAAACGAAAAGAAAGAAAATACGGTCTAGGGGCTTCCTGCAAGATTAGGAATGAGACCCAGGCTGTGCAGGGGTTGTCTCCTCTCTCCGTCCCACCCTCGTCCACCTGCCAGGGTCCAGCACCCACTCTTTGAGGTCCTCCAACACAACCCAGGATCCTCACCACCCAAGGCCATTACTCTTGCTGCTGCCTCTGTCTGGAGTGGACAATGTCCCTCTAGTGCATCAGTTTCCTGGCCAAGGGCTGCCTTCCATGGACCTTCCTCATGCCTATCCCCTTGATTACCTGCTCTTCGCCTAGCAGCTGCTAATGGGCCAGATAGCCCTGCCTCCTGTGTGACAGGGCCTTGTGTTCCCATAGTGCCTCTGGGACTTGCAGAGGTGAGCAGCACAAGGTAGGCTTGCAGTTCACACAGTAGGTTTGCGGTTCACACAGTAGGTGAGCAGCACACAGTAGTAGGTTTGCAGTTCACACAGCAGGTTTGCAGTTCACACAGTAGATGAGCAGCACGCAGTAGTAGGTTTGCAGTTCACACAGTTCTCTCCCCTCTGGTTTTGTTTCTCCCTTGCCTGCAGTGGGCCTAGTCTTTGTGCCATATATTGGCTTAACTGTCTCCTGCCACCCCACCCATCAAGATGCCCCAGGAGCCTGGTTCTCACAGGATGAGGCCTCCATGCAAGACAGGTACACACAGCTGTGCTTGGGCAACCTGTGTCCTACATCCCCCTCTCCCCCATTGAGCAGTGCCAACCAGGATGCGCCTAGCAGAGGCTCGGTCCCTGACTGCAATGCTGAAAGTGACCACCAGGTGGACAGTGGCCACAGAGTCTGGCTAAGTAGGTCACAGGGAGGACACCACCCACTGCCTAGGGACTTTCAAGAGCCAGGAAGCAAAGCCTGGCTGTGTGGGGCCTGTCTGTAATACCAGCACAGAGGAGGCGGAGACAAGAGGATCAGGAATTCCAGAGCAGCTGCAGCTTCAGAATCCAAAGCTCACTTGAACCAGGATCACAGGCATGTACCCCCCACACCCAACTGGAGCATTTTAGCATCAGGATTTGAAAGGGAAGGGATGAGGTGCTGTGTGCTATCCTGTCCCCAAGCATCCAATGGGGACACTGAGTGGCCTCTTGGCTGTTGCAGCTTCTGCAAAACTCCCTAGCCTCAGAGAGCCTTTTCCTTGCAGGTCAAGTGTGGTCTGAGAAACACTATGAGCATCCTTGATCATCCTGTTGGCAGGGAAACCCTTGCCCTGGGATTCAGCATCAGCATTAGCCAGTGACAACTCCAGGCTGGACTGGGAATTACGAGGTGGCTCACCTGACTTCTCATCCTGCTGCCTCACTCTGCTCCAATGCATTCTGATTTTGTACCCAGAACCATCCCAAGCCATAGGTTCAATAACATCACTCCTCACCCCCTGCCCTAACTATGCTTAGAGAAAAGAATTCCAACTCCTTGGCAAGGCTGAGGAGGCCCAGCACAGCCTACCCCTGTGTGCATCCCATCCACATTTAAACTGCAGCTGCTAATGGGCCAGATAGCCCTGCCTCCTTGCCCTGCTTTCCTGTGCCAGCCCTGTACCCATCTGTGGTGGCACACATCTTTAATCCCAGAACTCAGGAGGCAGAGGCAGGTGGATCTCTGTGAGTTCAAGGCCAGCCTGGTCTACAGAGTAAGTTCCAGGACAGTCTGGGCTACACAGAGAAACCCTGACTCGAAAAGCAAAAACAAACCAAAACAAAAGATCTCTTCTCTTCCCCCATGCCTGCGTCTGCTCCTCCTCTGTCTTGGACCACTAGAGCTAGTCCCTGTCTGCCTGCTTTGCTAGGTGCTGAGCTTTCTAGGGCAAGGGTCCATGCTAATTCAACCTGAGACCCCTAGCATCTTCACCCTTGATGAGACTCCTGCAAGGACCATGGAAAGCCAGAACTGCCATCAGGGGAGGAGGTGGGGGTTCTCGCTCCAACTCCTGACCACACTGAAGTGAGATACCTGGTCAGAATTGGGTGCCCATCATACTGAACTCACATCTCAGCAAGATCCTGGCCAAACTCTCCAACCTCCATGGACTAGACATAACAGTAGTCCCCTCCCCCATCTCTCTCTGTCTCTCTCTTTTTCTCTTTCTCAGAACAGCACTCTAACTTCCTCTGGGGACCCTCCCCTCCTCCTAGCTCAGGCCATGGGGTTTGCACAGGAGGCCAAACTTGGTGATGAAGATAACCCCCAGTGGTCCCCGTGAGAACCCTTCCTGAGACTGTAGTCACAGGAAAGATGTGCCCTTCTTCTGTGGAACACAAGCTCTGGTGGTAAGCATGCTATTTCTAGAGAAGTGTTTGACTAAGAATGGGGCCACACCAGGCAGTGGTGGTACACGCCTTTAATCCCAGCATTCGAGAAGGTGGGTGAAGCTCTGTGAGTTCAAAGCCAGCCTGGTCTACAGAGGGAGTTCCAGAACAGCCAGGGCTACACAGTGAAACACTGTCTCAAAAAACAACAAACAAACAAACAAAAATGGAGCCATTTCAGCAGAAGTTCAGAATGAAGAAGAGATTTGGGCACTGTCTGAACACCTGGGCCCAGCCATACCTGAAGTCCCTTTCCATTCTATTTATGCGGGCACTCCACTTGTGGTCAGCCAGCTTCAGTCTCTTAGAATTTAGAGGCCCTAATCTTTCAACCGAGGGAAAGCGTCCTTAAGCTAGGCAGCATGACACATGAAATAAGAACTTCTATTATTAAGCTTTGGACCTTCAGGGCTGGAAAGACGACTCAGTGATTTGAGCACTGGCTGCTCTTCCAGAGGACCCGGGTTCAATTCCCAGCACCCACATGGCAGCTCACAACTCTCTGTAACTCCAGTTCCAGAGGATCTGACACTCTCACACAGACATACATGCAGCCAAAACACCAATGAACATAAAATGCAAATAAATAAATTAAAAAAGAGAGAGAGCCTGCCCCTCGAAGGAAGCCGAGCCAGTGAGATGGCTGTGCAGGGGCCCCAGGCCATCACCACGTTGTGGTCGTGAGACCACCCTAGAAGTACTCACCTTCCTTTCTCTGGCCTGCTGTGTCCCCTCTGGCAGGGGACTTGGTGACCCTTCGAGCACTGTCAGCTCTCAACCCCTCCTGAGGCCTCCTGGGAATCATCACGTTGAGTCTGTATGTGTTGGAGACCACCCCTGGCCTCTCAGCAGTGTCCCAGTCCTGCTGGGGGAAGAAAGAGCTTGCTGGGGAGGAGAAGAGGGCCTAGGCCTGCATCCCAGCACGAAGGGTAGAAAAGCAGGTTTTTAAGGACATCTGCCGCCTGAGGGAGGCTCTCAGCGAACTTTCTGTCAGCTTTGAGAAAGAGGTACAGCCACTGAAACCAAAATCTTGGCTAAAGTCACAAAAATGGAAGAAATGGGTTCAAATCCTAGGTCCACTGCTTCCCAGCTGTGTGGTCTCAAGTGAGTGACTTCCCTGCTCTAGGCCTCAGGCCCTAGCAGGGGCACAGTGGTCTCTAGCATAGAGGGCGGTCTCAAGCTTTGCTTGAGCTCAGACCCATTGAGACCTTTGCACGGCACCCACACATGTGTGAACAGGCGAGGTTGTTTATGTGGAGCCCATTCTTGTCACTTCCTTTTGGGGTGGGGTGGGGGGTAGGATCTAATGGGGCAGGTATGAAAGCATGAAGGCGAAGGGACAGCCTCTTGGCTCCTCTCTCCTGCCAGCTCCTGCCAGCTCCCAAGCCTGCTCCCTTCCCTCTGTCTTTGGAACTCAACATCAGGACCGGTTATGGGCTCATTCTTAGCAGCATGTGGCCAGGGCAGAGCTGGGTCAGCCTCATGCTTGCTCTGGACACTAGGCCTAATTCCCAGTCCTGAGACCTGAGACCTGAGCCAGCTGGTGAGTCATCCCTAGTCCCTATTGAACTGGAAAGCCTCCCTCCACCTGCCTACACTGCTGCCCGCCCTGAGTCAGCCCAGCAGGAGCCCCACCCTCCCGTCAGGGAAGGCAATGGCCAAGCTTGGCCCAGTGTTCTCTGTGAGAAGGAAGCTCAGCCCTCCTCTGGAGTTTAGAGTTCTTATCTCCAGGGCTGAGGACACTGGCTGATCCTGTTCTTGTTCCCAGATCCTGGTCCTCAGCTCACCACAGAGGAAGAATTACTGGTCTCATGAGGGGTACTGCTGTCCTGGCTGGAGCTGGTGTCAGAGTTGGCACCCTCGTTGTCACAGCTATTACAGGCCAGGCCCTCCAGATAGGGTAATGCCTCAGGGTCCTGGTGCCTGTTCCTTGGGGCAGTTGCAGGGCCCTCTGCAGGGAGAGCTGCTGTTGGGGACCAGCCCCTGTGAGAAGAGAGAGACCAATTATTTTCCCCTTAAGAGGTAACAGAGTCAAGGACTGAGCCCCCACCCCCCCGCCCGCCGCCCTCCCCCATACATGTGGGTCTACTCACACCGTGCAGCTATGGATCAAGAAGCCAGTGCCAAGGGCATTTGGTCCAGGCTCTCTATGAGTCACCTAGAGCTGTAGCTGCCTCCCAAGAGAGAGGGTTCCACCACATAGATGAGGAAACCCAGGCTCTGAGGGGTCAAGAGCCTGGCCAAGGCCACAGCCCTGGGAAAGGGCAGAGCCCAGCACGCTTCAGTGAGGAGGTGTGGGGACACTGAGCCAGGCTGGCAGATAAAGGCTGTTTAGCAGTGTGAGGGGAAGCGAGTTCCAAGGGCAGGAGCTATCGAAAGAAGTGTACTTTACAAAAGCAATCCCTGTGGCCCCTGCTCCAGAGGTACAGCTCATGGCATTCCCAAAGTGGCCCGCCACAGGCCTATAAACCAGCAAGATGTGATGAAGCTATGAAAGAGATCTCTAGCTAAGGAACTACGGAACATTCTGCACACGTCCCAACCTTCACGCCTAAAGCCTAAATCTTGCAACACAGGTTAGCAAAATCAAATGCTCTGTCCAGTCCTGCAGGAAAGAGTCCTTGTAATTTATCCTAGACTGCCTGAAATGCATTGGCTGTCAGAGCCCCGTTTTCCTTGTTCCTGTTTGCTTAAATGCCTGCCTGAGGGGAACACAAGCCTTCAAACAAGGGCTTGGTCCAGCCTCTCTTTTTAAAATGTATTTCTGCAGTATTGAAAATCAAACCCGGGATCTTAGGCACACTGCCTGCCACAGAGCCACTCTCTCGGCCCAACTTGTTCTACAGATGGGAAAAGGAAGACAGAAAAAGATGGCCCAAGGTCCCACAGCCCATCACAGCAGATGGGAAACTGGGATCCAGCTCTCTGGACCCTCAAGCCGTGGCCTCCTAAGGTCTCATGACTCAAGCAGGGAACTTTGGGACTGTTCATGCCTGGACTGGAGGGAATCTCATGGCCCAGGGATCCAGTCAAGCAGGGGTAACAGCAGGTGCCCTGGCTGAGAGGCCCATTCAATCTTTTGGGGGACTGGGGGACAGAGTCTAGCTATGTAACCTATTGAGTTTTAAGCTCCAAATCCTCTTGTCTCCACTTCCTGGGTGCTGGTACTACATCCATCTGCCACCACACCCAGCTCCTTCAATCTCTTAAAACCATACACAGGAGCCAGAAGTACATAACTGTCCCCTACCCCATGGAATTATGGGATGGTCAGAGCTACCAGGAAAGATACCCAGGGTCAGGGTCAGAGACTCAGGTAAAACAAGGACAGATCAATGTGAGTTTCCCAAGGACCCCTGAAATACATTCACTGTCAGAGCCCTCTGTGCCCACTTTGTGGGCTGACCACGTGACCCATGCCAGCTGTTGTAGATGGTCACTGCCACCATGAAAGGAAGGTATGGACATTCTTCCCTAAGGGAGCTGGTCCCTGAAGCCTGGGGCTTTACCCACCTCTGAGGGCCCTGCCTGAGGTCAAGGCCTTCCACAGAGTGGCCAGCACAGGTGGTGGTGCCGAGTGGGTCCTGAGGGGCCGGCGGGCAGCAGGGCAGGTCGCAGTAAGGTGCCTCGGCACTGGAAGGACTATGAGGCTCCTGGGCGAGAGGAGACAGCTCAGGCCCACGTGGGATTCCCCTTCCCCCTCCCCCAGACAGCCCCTCCCAGCTCAGAACTAGTGGGTGTCTCCAGAAGTCATCTCCTGGGATCTCCCAGCCATTCCATCAGCTGGAGTGCCCTGGAGACTCTGGTCAGAGTCAGCAGGGTACCTGGAGGGCACATGCACACGTCCGTGTACATGCATGGGTTTAGGGACAGGTACATGTATGTGCATACCTGTGGTTTGGGGCACCCATGTGTACATCATTGTTGAGGGATATGTGCCCAATTACATGTGTACAGTCCTGTCAGCTACACCAATGCATATATGTGCTCAAGATCATGCAAACACAAATGTACGTGTGCATGCCCGAGAATGGGAACTGCATCGAAGGCCCCAGAGCACCCTTGCATCCAGAAAGCAAGAGGGAAGGAGAGGATTAGCCTGGTCTGGAATGGAAGTAGGGGTCTGAAGGTGGAGGGACCAGCATGATCTTCTAGCAAGATCTAGAAGAAACAAAGGGCCCTGTTCCACTACAGGAGAGGCCCCAAAGCAGAAGGTCACATCCCCAAACTAGAGGTGCCCCCTTGGCACTGCCCACAGCAAGGCCACTCCTGGAAAGACTGATATTGGGCTCAGCCAGAAGGAATGGCTGCTCCCCTTAAAGAAGTCTCCCCCATTCCCTCCACCTTCCAGAATGGCAGGGCCCTCCCCTGGTGGTGGGAGACAGGGCCATGGCACCTTGTGCCCCGCCTCCTCTCGGGTTACCTGGGCAGCGTGCTCCGGCAGTGGCAGCTGGCGCTGTCAGCACCCTCGTTACCGGGGGGCTCCGACTCAGGCCCCCACACTGCCGCCCTCCCAGGCCCTGACTCTGGGCCGTGGTGGCTGCAGTACTCCAGGCTGCAGAAACCTTAGAGGGGCCAGCCTCGGGAGCAGGGCCCCTCATTACTGTTTCATAAGCCGGGGCCCAGCCAAGAACAATGCAGGACATAAAACCGGAGGAACCCGATCCTGGCGGCTCACCTGAGAGCAGGCCTGGTGGGAGTCTCCCTGGGGACCCTGGAGCCCGGCGACTGGGACAGTGGCTGTAGCCCTGGCAGCGCCCTGGGTGGGCAGAAGTGCTCTAGAAGTCAAGAAAGCCACCATGAGTAAGGCCAGGCTGTGTCAAGGAAGAACTAGGGGTCTGCAGCCACATCCAGGCCAAAAAGGGCGAATCAGGATTCAGTTTCACACCTGCCCCATAGCCAGATTCTGATCAAAGCCAGCAGCCAGAGGTGTCAGATCCACAGCCGGGCTTGGCGCCGTGGCTACCCAGGGGACAGCATGGCATGAAGGAGGGAGCCGACTCTCAACCCAACCCCTGCGCTTCCAAAGGCCCCATCCAGCTGAACCCCAGGCTGACATGGTACCCGGTTCTTGCTTTCACCCTTAGCCCCATCCCCTCCCCCCTGTTCACATGACCGCATCCGGTGGTCAGTCTCCAGCTCTGATTTCTTGCCTAGTCAGTGTCAGAGTCTTTTCCTACGACAGACTTGAGTCCCACCCCAGATAGATGACCTTACTCTGTGGCTTCCCCGCTCTGAGCCTAACTATCTATGAAAAAGAGGCAGAGGTGTGTGACCAAGACCTTGGCTAGGTGACTTGGCCTCTATTGCCTTACCTATAAAACGGTCATGATAACCACAGCCGCCCCCTAGGGGACATGAGGAGAATTACATGACGTGACATAAGGTCAAAAAACCCCGAGAGAACATTAAGTAGAATCTTATAAGTGCTAAATTAGTAGAATAATATTAAATACAATTAAGAATAAATAAATTGCCGGGCGGTGGTGGCGCACGCCTTTAATCCCAGCACTTGGGAGGCAGAGGCAGGCGGATCTCTGTGAGTTCGAGACCAGCCTGGTCTACTGAGCTAGTTCCAGGACAGGCTCCAAAGCCACAGAGAAACCCTTTCTCGAAAAACCAAAAAAATAAACAAATAAAAAAAATAAAATAATAAAAAAATTTAAAAAAGAACAAATAAATTAGCCAGAACTGGTGATGTACACTTGCAATGGCAGCACGAAGATGGGAGGGTTGTGAGTTCAAGGCCACCCTGGGCTACAGGAGAGACTCTGTCTGAAGAGGGTGGGGGAGTGCTGATGATAACAAATAGATTATAAAGGTCTGTGTGGCCCTAGCATAAATCAAGGCCCTCCCACCCAAACTATCCTCCCCCCTCCAAACCTGACTATAACCTTCTCAATACCATGTGACTTCAAGGGCTCAACTTCCACCAGCCTCCCAGCCTGTGAACTCAGGTGTGTCTGGAGCCCAGGGGGTTCGGAAGCTGGGGATGCCAAGAAACTAATCATTTCCGCTTTGTGACCAGAGCCATTTTTACATATTCTAGAGCAACTGAGGCCATGAGCTGGGAAACCTAGGCCACCTCCTGTGGCAGATGTGGGGGACCTCGCTAGGGGCGGCACTGCCCCACACAGGCCAGTGATGCCTTTAAATATAAACCTCTTTGTGCTCCATGTGTCTGGATTGAAAGTTAGAAGCAGCCGGGCGGTGGTGGCGCATGCCTTTAATCCCAGCACTCGGGAAGCAGAGGCAGGTGGATCTCTGTGAGTTCGAGGCCAGCCTGGTCTACAAGAGCTAGTTCCAGGACAGGCTCCAAAGCCACAAAGAAACCCTGTTTTGAAAAAAAAAAAAGGCAGAAGCAAATGGGGCCAAGATTCCAGAGTCCTTTGGAGCAAGGTGGGGCACTGGCTGCATTTGGTTCCTTGGAGATGTGCTGTAATAACAATCTGGAGAGATAGTGGGCAGTATAGACAAAGCGAGCTGGAGATAGCACTCAGGGGCAGATGCCGGCTCCCTGGGAAGCAGTAGAGATTCTCCATCCTCAGAGCGTCACAGAATGGGGTCCAGGGAGGCAGCCAGAAAGGTCCAGAAGAGGTGACTTGATAAGGGTCAGATAAAAACCTGACTTGTTAGCAGGGCAGAGGTGGCACACGCCTTGATCCCAGCATTCAGGAGGTAGAGGCAGATCTCTGAGTTCGAGGTCAGCCTGGTCTATAGAATGAGTTCCAGAACAGCCTGGGCTCCACAGAGAAAGCATGTCTCAAAAAAACAAACAAACAAACAAACAAAACCCAACAACAACAAAAAATCCCACTAAAAAACAAAACCTTGACTTGTTTTATGTAATGTTGGGAATGGAAGTCATGGACTCAATCGTGAGGAAAGTGTCCTACTTCTGAGTGACAGGCCCTACGCTAGAGTCAGGTGTTCGTGCGTGTGTGCGAGTGTTAGGTACACATGAGCATATGTGCATATGGAGACTGGGAAGTGACACCGCACAGGTGTCTTCCTCTATCATTTTTCACCTTTTATTTATTTATTGAAGCAAAGTCTCTGTAGCCTTGGCTAGCTTGAAACTCACTCTGTAGCCCAGGCTGGACTTGAAACTCACTCACTCTGTAGCCCAGGCTGGACTTGAATTCTTCAAAAAGATCCACCTGCCTGCCTCCCAGGTTCTGGGATTTAAAGGTGTGTGCCACCACAGCTCTACCTTTTAAAAATTATTTTATTTTTGTGTGTATGGTTGTTTGTGTACATGTGTGTCCGTGCACCACATGCATGCGGTGTCCATAGAGGTCAGAAAGGGGTTGGATCCTCTACAACTTGGGTTACAGTTGGTTCTGACCCTCCATGTGGGTCCTGGGAACTGAGTCCTCTGCAAGAGCAGCAAAGCGCTCTTATACAGTGAGCCTCACCTCCAGTTCCCACCACTCTATTCCATTTTCGGGGGGCGGGGGATCAAGGGTTTCTCTGTGTAGCCCTGGCTGTCCTGGAACTCACTCTGTAGACCAGGCTGGCCTCAAACTCACAGAGATCCTCCTGCCTCTGCCTCCCAAGTGCTGGGATTAAAGGTGCCTGACACCACCACCCAGCTACACCCAGCTTTTTTTTTTTTAGATTTATTTATATATATGCATACAGTGTTCCTCCTGGATGTACATCTGCATGCTGGAAGAGGACACCAGATCTCATTACGGATGGTTGTGAGCCACCATGAAGTTGCTGGGTATTGAACTTAAGATCTGGGGAAAAGCAGTCACTGCTCTTAACTGCTGAGCCATCTCTCCAGCCCCTACACCCAGCTTTGTATGTAGGTGCTTGGAGTTGGTAAGACTGGGGATGGAGAGGTGAAGCCCGTGGCTAACTCCTAAGGGATGAGGTTGCTCAGGGCACAGTGAGTGTGAGCACCCAGAGGACACCGTGGAAATGATCCAGAGCTGCAGTTCAGTGGCTGGACCACAGCAGGAACAGGGACCTGGGGGTCTGACACCACGAAATACCCTGCATTCACAGAGCACTGTGGAGTGAGAAAAGGTCCTAGATGGAGGCTGAAATCAGTTTGCCTTTGGGTGCTGCTGGCAAAGAGGTTTTTGGTTGTTGTTGTTGTTGTTTTTAATTTTCAAAGCAGAGTATCTCTGTGTAGCCCTGACTGTACTTGCTCTGCATACCAGGCTAGCCTCAGACTCACAGAGATCCACCTTCCTCTGCTTCCTGAGCATTGGGATTAAAGGTGTGCGCCACCACTGCCCAGTTTGGGGTTGGATCTTAGAGCATCATGTTCTAGGCCAAGCGCTCTTCATTGAGCCAGCTCTTTGCCAGCATCAGCAACTGTCCAGCTCCTAGTCAGCCTCTTAAAATACTTACAATCTTGCCGGGTGGTGGTGGCGCACGCCTTTAATCCCAGAACTTGGGAGGCAGAGGCAGGTGGATCTCTGTGAGTTCGAGACCAGCCTGGTCTACAGAGTGAGTTCCAGGACAGGCTCCAAAGCCACAGAGAAACCCTGTCTCAGAAAAAAAAAAACAAAAAACAAACTTACAATCTTATACACATGTGTGTGTGCACCTGGGTGTATATATGTACATTGCTCTACGCAGGTGCCCATGGAGGCATTAGATTCCCTGGAATGGAGGTCCAGGTAGTTGTAAGCTGCCTGACATGTGACTGGGGAACCAAACCTAAGCTGCAAGGGCAGCAAGCGCTCTTAATGGCTTACCCATTTCTCAGCAACTGTTTCCTCCTCTTCTTCTTCTTCATCATCATCATCATTTTTGTTTTTAATTTTCTTTTTTTTATTTTTTATTATGTATACAGTATTCTGTCTGCATGTATGCCTGCAGGCCAGAAGAGGGCACCAGATCTCATTACTGGTGATGGTGAGTAACCATGTGGTTGCTGGGAATTGAACTCAGGACCTCTGGAAGAGCAGTCAGTGCTCTTAATCACTGAGCCATCTCTCTAGCCCAGTTGTTTTTAATTTTCAAGACGGGGTTCCTCTGTGTAGCCCTGGCTATTCTGGAACTTGCTCTGTAGACCAGGATAGCCTCAAACTCATAGAGATGCATTTGCCTGGCTTTGTCTCCTGAGTGCTGGGGATTAAAGGCTTATGCCTGCCACCAACACCTGGCTCCCAGCGTCTTTAAATGTGTGTGTCCGTGTGTGTGTATCTAAGACAGAAGCAAACTGCAAGGGTCAGGTCTCACCTTTTACCACGTGGGCCAGGGACTGAACTCAGATCATCAGAACTGGCAGCACCCTTACTTATTGAGTTACTTTGTTGGCCACCAGTTTTTAATTTCAAGTAACAGGAGGGAGAGGTGGCCCGGAAGATGGAGATGAGCAGCCCGAGGGCTGGAGACACGCTCGCCTGTGGCATTCCTTCCCAGAAGGTTAGGGGGATACTTCACTGCTCAAGAGGGACACTGGAGTCAGACGCCATTTTGCTTCAGTGGTGGCCCCAGCTAGCTAACCTCAGTGATAACTGCTCAGCTCTGAAGGCACAGAAAGGTCACTGAGGAAGCCCTGGCACCCAAATTCAGGAGGGACACAAGTTTCTGTGCATGGGACATGGTAGTAAAAACTGACTCTGGGGGCTGGACAGTCCTTTGTCCTCGTCCCAAGGCTACTGTCATCTCTGGAGGAAGCAGTTCCACCCCTGTCCCTGCTCTCCTCTCTCTCCCCCACCCCATACTTTGCCCAGCATCACAGCAACAGAGAGAATGAAGACAGGATCACCTTAGTCTCTCTCTTGTTTAAATCATGACAACTGAAATGCAATCTAAGGTCATCAAAATGTCCACAAAACCAAAGCACACAGGCTGGAGAGATGGCTCAGAGGTTAAGAGTACTAGCTGCTCTTCCTGAGGACCTGAGTTCAATTCCCAGCAACCACATGGTGACTCACAACCATCTGTAGTGAGAGCGGATGCCCTCTTCTGTGTACAGATGTACACGTAGGTAGCGCACTCATATACATAAAATAAATAAATCTTAAAAGAAGTAAAACAAACAAAGCACACAAAACCAGAAGAGAGCCAGGCCCCAACCAGTTCTCCACCCTGTATCTGTGTGACTCTCCCTCTCCCTCTGCCTTCATCCTTTCCGTCTTAAAACCCTGTACACACCGTGTCGTTCTCTTTCCCTTTTCTTTTCTCCTTAGGGTCAATGACAAGCCTTCATCCTTCATCAAGCCGCTGAAAGTTCTCAGAGAACTTTCCCCATGGCCTAACAACCCCTGTTCCTTCAGAGCATGGATCACAGCGATGATGAAACAGCCATTTCCATGGTTCCTTTCTTCCTGCCCCTGGTTTTGACTAGACCACCAGTCCCCTGGAGCCAGGGATGTGACAGCCTCATTTACCATCTCTGTTCTAGCAACCAGTGCACCCCTGGCTCAGGTCATGCATCTGTTCATTCCAAATGACTACACAAGCTGACCCAAAATCTTAGTTGGAAAATGGTGGGACCAAGGCTGTACGTCAGATCTGACTGAGTCCATCATCCTCTGGTCCATGCTTGCCATCTCCCCTTCAGCTGGGAGAAGATCATTTGCATAGAGGCTCTGTTCTGGTAGAAAGAACTCAATCATTGCATAAGAGTTCAAAGTTCAGTTTCTGGGCAGGAAGTACAGGAAGAGGAAGCAAACATCCTGCAAGGACTCCATACATCTTTCGCTAAGCAGTGCCAGGCATCTGGAGTAAGGAAGTGGACTGCTGTGCCCTCTGCGGCACGGAGAATGTTGCAGGAGGGCTTAGATGCCCCAGGTCACATGGGAAGAAACTGGTCAGCAGAGTTACAGTGCAGGCCTGCCTTCTCCAGGCAAATGGAGACACCCACCACCCAATCCCTGCAATGGGAAGACTCTGCTGGAAATGACAGACACACAGGAGGTCAAGGCTGAAAGGGCCTTGGAGTATTAGAAGTTCCACGCTCTCTGGGCTCATGTGTGACTGCAGCTGGCATCTGCCCAAAACGACCACAGAGTGAGCACATGACTCCTCTTTCACGCCAACACCTGAGGAAACATGGTGGGCACCAGCCATTTTGAATGCTTTTCATCCCTGCCATGGAAGCGCCTCCTCAAAGATGGGACAGACAAGAGCCTAATGACGGTTCTCTTTAGTAGCTTTTTGTAGTTTGTTTTGCTTTGTGTTTTGAGATAGGGTCCTACTCTGTAGCCCAGGCTTGCCTAGTATAGCCCAAACTGGTCAAACTATGCAAATCCTTCTACATTGGCCACCAATTGCTAGGATTACAGGCATGTACCCTGACACCTGGCTTTTCTTCTTTTAGTTTTTAACCCCTCAAAAAACTTTATTTCATTGTAATTGAGAAACCATAGTCATGTGATGGTACATGCCTTTAATTCTAGCACTTGGGAAACAGGAATGTGACTCTCTGTGAGTTTGGGGCTAGCCTGGTCTACAAAGTGAGTTCCAGGCCAATCAGGGTGACATTGTGTAATCCTGCCTTAAAACAAAAGGGTGACTGGAGAGGTGGCTCAGTGGTTAAGAGCACTGACTGCTCTTCCAGAGGACCCAGTTTCAATTGCCAGCACCCACATGGCAGCTCACAACTGTCTGTAACTCCAGTTCCAGGGGATCTGACACCCATGGCAAAAAAAAATGCCAATGCACATAAAATAAACATAAATAAGTTTTTAAATATAAAAAAAGCAAAAAAAATCATAAAAGCATGGGGCTGGAATGATGGCTCACTGGGTAATGGCACTCACCTCTAACTCTTATGACCCGAGTTCAGTCCCTGGGACCCACATGGTAAAAGGAGAGAAGCGACTCCTACAATTGTCCTCTGATTTCTACAAGTGCATCACGGCATATGTGTACCCTCTCACACACAAAAGTTAATAAGTATAATTTTAAAAATTATTATGCTGGGCAACAGATTCAACACAATGCCCATCAAAATCCCAACAAAATTCTTCAAAGACCTTGAAAGAACAATACTCAACTTCATTTGGAAAAGCAAAAAACCCAGTATAGCCAAAACAATCCTGGGCAACAAAAGAACATCTGGAGGCATCACAAGCCCTGACTTCAAACTATACTACAGAGCTACAGTACTGAAAACAGCCTGGTACTGGCATAAGAACAGACAGGAGGACCAGTGGAACCGAATAGAAGACCCGGATATCAATCCACACATCTTCGAACACCTGATATTTGATAAAGAAGCAAAAAAATATCAAATGGAAAAAAGAAAGCATATTCAACAAGTGGTGCTGGCA
>PVIU01029027.1:0-18158 GCA_004026605.1 Ondatra zibethicus
TTTTTTATATTTGTTCCTTGGGATGTTTGGGATCAGGAAATAATGTAGGTGTATGATGTAATGACATGTGTTCTTCTTGTCTTAGTAGTATTGTGTCATCTTTTTTATGATACCAAAATTTATAGACTGTCATCAATTTAGATTCCATTATATCACTTATGTTTATAGGATTCCGGGGAACATGTCTTTCAGAAATATAATTTTTTTATAATATTGTTAATATGAAACCTAGCAACTATCAACTTGCAACTGCTTGGGAAACTGCTCACAAACACATGTAAGATGATAATTTCACAAAATTACCAGACAAGACACATTGCATGGATATTTAGTGCTATATCTTCCTCTGTAATAAGGACATACATTCATGTCAAAGATTTCAAATTCTACTATGCACTATTTTAGAGATGAAAACTTCAGTGAAAACTCCCATTCTCTGGGACTGGAGATCACTTGCTGCTGTTTCAGAGGACCTGAGTTTGACTCCCAGTCCCCACACTGAGTGGCTCAATACAACCCATAACTCCAGCTCCAGTGGAACTGACTTCTGTGACACTTGCACACACCAGGAAGGCATATATAGGCATAATACATGAACATAAATAAAAATGAAACTTTAAAATTCCAATTTCTCTATAAACAGTAGTGAAAATCTTCATAGTTGACTAAAAGATGGCCATTTATGCCTTTGATAACTCACTAAGATTTAATGATGTTTTTATGCAGATATAACAATTCCATGGTCAAGGATACATCAGTCAAACAACAAAGTTACCTCCGGCCTTTGAAAGGGATCAAGGCTGTAGCTGTTGTCCTCTTAGTTTTCTGCAAGACAAAAAGCCATACTAAACTCTCTCATTTTACACAATGTCATCAAAACAAGGATTTAATTGGCCACAATGCAGTTCAATTGAGCCAATAAAAAGTATCATTGATTATAATCTTTTTAGAACTGTAATGACAGCCATTTTTTTTTACTGTATTGGCAGGCAAAATTGCATTTCCTTCGTCTCAGGTCACTTACCACCCAAATGAGCAATTGTTAATGGAACCAGATCATTAGTTCCTGCTATACTGATTTCTGTGTCACCACACGAGTGCACATTTCAGTGTGAAGTGAATATTCTCTATGGCTTTCTCTTGTGCCTGAGAAAGACGTTTGGTTAGTTTTGATAAATGGCTCCATTTATAGCATGAAGAATTGTCTAAGTGAAAGTGCTGACCACTGATCTGGGAAGGCTAACGACAGAGACAGACTGGCCCATACAAAAAAAAATCTAGATTATTCACAATAAGGCCAAGTAGTAAGAATATTACTGATAAAGTAGAAGTAAAATCCACAAGAAGAACTGAATGATTGTTGAGAAACTGCCCTGTTCTCAGTAGTATATTAAGTAACTTAGAAAACATGCTCTGTTTACCCTCATGGGAGTATTCTGAAGTAAATATTGTAATTTCATGGTAAAAATGGAAAGTTACATCATAGGTCTGATAGCACATGAACAAGGGCTAGAAATAGACACTTCAAAACTTCATTCTTTCAGTGGAAGCAAGAGATCTCTTGTGAAAACCAAAGAATGTTCCTAACAGTCACAGAGATGTTAGAGCACATAGAGAATTGGCCAATAAAGGGTCACTTGGGAGCCCAAGATGGATTAAGATGATTTGGTCCTAGGAATACTTTATCTTCCAGGCAGTGGTAGAGCATGCCTTTAACTTCAGCACCCTGGAGGCAGAGAAAGGAGGATCTATGTGAGATTGAGGCCAGCTTGGTCTACAGAGCAAGTTCCAGGACAGGTTTCAAAGCTACAGAGAAATCTTGTCTCAAAAAAAAAAAAAGCAAATAAACAAACAAAAAGAACCTCCCCCCTGCTGTGGGAGCAAATTATGCTCCTTCAGCCAATAGCAGCTTTATCTGGCACCCAATGTGGGGCATGAACCCATGACCCTGGGATTAAGAGTCCCATGCTCTACCGACTGAGCTAGCCAGGCCATTTCCTATACAAAACTTGGACTCCATAGGATAGATGTTTATTAAAACATTTAGCATATGTTCCTTGCTTAATACTGTTTATGCTGGATGTAATTCTAATTATACTTGATATCTGTCCCTAGTATATATAGTTTTGCATTGGGTTTGGAACTCTCTTATTTAAACAAAAAAGGGAGGTGCTGCAGGAGCATATTCTGCTCCTTCAGCCAATAGCCTTTAAGATATCAGCCCACTTGGGCATGGTCTCTTATAGTTTAAAAGCAGCAGGAATGGTGTGCTCTCTCTCTCTCTCTTGCTTCTGGTTCCCATTCCAGTGGCTAGACTCTCTGTTTCCTGTTTGAGACAAGAGGACTGTTGTTTGGGATGGTGATCTGTAAGTTTTTCCCCTCAAATAAATAAACTTTTTTATTATCCATAATTCTTAACTGATACGGGATTGTTTTGCAGCGTTGCCCTCCCCCCAACAACAAGAAGGAAAAAATTACTTTATTTCAATTCCATATCAGCTTTTTGGAAATCTTCAATACATGCTTCCTGTCAAAACTTTAGTTTGACAGACCAGTTAAGAAAAGAGATCTCTTATTATGGTAGAAACAGTTTTTTTTAAATTAAATCATTTTCAATGGAGAAGAGCTAAATATGATCCTGACTTGTTTATATTGAGCAAAAATTTACATTTATATTTATAGTTAGTAAAACTATGACATCATAAATTAGAAATATGACATAAAGTGCTCATGTAGAGTTCAGGTTTTGTGTGTTTTATTGAATTAGTTTTATTTTTAAAATTCAGCATTCTCAGGACAGAGAGATGGTTCAGCAGGTTAAGAGCATGTAATGAACTTGAAGAGGATCTTAGCTCAGTTCCCAGAACCTGTATGAGTTGGTTTATAACTACATGTAACTTCAACTCCAGAAGGAACAAGCACATCTGACCTATCATGGTACTTCATTAATGTGGCCATATCTATACCCAGATATACATATACCACATGTGAATAGAGAAACAATTTATTTAAATATTTGTATACAATTATATCTGTAGTTGCTTTTTATAATGACAGGTAATATGCATCTACATGAATTATTCTATCATCTATCTATATATTTATCTATCATCTATCTATCTATCTATCTATCTATCTATCTATCTATCTATCTATCTATCTGTCTGTCTGTCTGCCTGTCTATCTAGGTAGCTATCATTTCTCTGTAATCTATCATTTATCTGTCTATCTATCTATCTATCTATCTATCTATCTATCTGTCTGTCTGTCTGTCTGTCTGTCTGTCTGTCTGTCTTCTGTCTGTCTGTCTATCTATCTATCTGTCTGCCTATCTAGGTAGCTATCATTTCTCTGTAATCTATCATTTATCAGCCTATCTATCTATCTATCTATCTATCTATCTATCTATCTATTATCTGTCTGTCTGCCTATCTATCTATCTGTCTCTCTATTATCTATCTATCTGTCTATTTATCAATCATCTATCTATCAATTATTTATCTCTCTATCATTTATCTATCTGATAAATAAAATCATGTACATACACACATGCATATGCACACACAGATATGAATACTACGTTATGGCAATAATGGTATGCCCATATATGTAGACATATCTATAAGCAGATAAATGGCATTTAACTCTATGAAAATTTATTAGGTTAAAATTATATGTGTGACATGCTTAATGAAGTTTTAAGCATTTAAGAAGCATGAATGTGGGATGTACACACGAATGCATTGGCACAGGAGACCACTTCCTAAATATAACCCCAGCTGCACAGACACTGAGAGAAACAGTTAATAAATGTGACCTCCTGAAACTGAAAAGCTTCTGTAAAGCAAAGGACATGGTCAACAAGACAAAACGACAGCCTACAGAATGGGAAAAGATCTTCACCAACCCCACATCGGACCGAGGTCTGATCTCCAAAATATACGAAGAACTCAAGAAATTGGTCATCAAAAGAACACATAATCCAGTAAAAAAAAAAATAGAGTACAGACCTAAACAGAGAACCCTCAACAGAGGAATCTAAAATGGCTGAAAGACACTTAAGGAAATGTTCAACATCTTTAATCATCAGAGAAATGCAAGTCAAAACAACTTTGAGATTCCATCTTACACCTGTAAGAATGGCCAAGATCAAAAACACTGATGACAACTTATGCTGGAGAGGTTGTGGGGAAAAGGGAACACTTCTGCATTGCTGGTAGGAGTACAAGCTGGTACAGCCCTTTTGATTTATCTATTATTTATCTATTTATCCAAAGATAGATAAATAATTGATAGATGATTGATAAATAGACAGATAGATGATAGATAGATAGATAGATAGATAGATAGATAGATAGATAGATAGATAGATAGGCAGGCAGACAGACAGATAATAGATAAATGTCAGTGTGATGATTTATCAGAATATTAGAAAACAACCTTTCTCAAGACACAGCAATACCACTTTTGAGTATATATCCAAAGGATTCTCAATCATGCCACAAGGACACGTGCTTAACTATGTTCATAGCACCATTGTTTGTCATAACAAGAACCTGGAAACAAACTAAATGCCCCTTGACCAAAGAATGAATAAGGAAAATGTGGTACATTTACATAATGGAGTACTACACAGCAGAAAAAATAATGAAATCTTGAATTTTTCAGGAAAATGGATGGAGCTAGAAAACATTATTTTGAGTGAGGTAACCCAGACACAGAAAGACAATTATCAGATGTACTCACTCATAGGTGGTTTTTAAACATAATGCAAGAAAACCAGCCTACAAACCACAATCCCAGAGAATTTAGACATCAATGAGGGCACTAAGAGAGACTTACATAGATCTAATCTACATGGGAAGTAGAAAAAGATAAGATCTCCTGAGTAAATTGGGAGCATGGGGACCTTGGGGGAGGGTTGAAGTGGGGAGGGGAGAGGCAGGAAAGGGAGCAGAAAAAAACTATAGAGCTCAATAAAAATCAATAAAAAAGAAGCATGAAAGAAACAATAGCAATCAATATTAATCTCACATATTTATCTGGTACCATGCCAGGAGTGTTGCATAAAGATAACCTAAAATTCTCTGGGTAGCACTCTAACCAAGGAAACAGGCAGTCTAAATGCATATCTTAACCTCTCCTTGACTCCTCTAAGTCTAACCCTCAGCATCATTCCCAGCTCCATAGCATACCACATGCTGTAGGCTCCTCTTCCTCTGTGTTCCCTTTTCTAGTCAGTCACACAGATCTTCCCATCCAAACTCCCCACTCATTGCTCTATCCCAGTCCCCACCCCAGCAGACATTTCCTGGGAAAGGCAGGACATCCTGGCCAGGGAAGCAGGTAGCCTAAATGCAGATCTTCACCTCTTCTACCTATCCTCCAAATCCAGCCACCCAGTCTCATCCTGATTTCTGTAGCACACCACCTGCCACTACTGCCTCTCCCCACTCTCTGCCCCCATTCCCAGTAGGTGAAGCAGATCCTGGTGGGACACCTAATTTTCTCCCTCCTGTAGACACCCTCAGCACCTCTATCATAGCCTCTCCCCATTCCTAAGTGTCAGCTCCCAATAAATAGAAACACATTTTATATGGAAACCCCAATAGCCACACCTATCTTGGTCCTAAAATAATTTCACTTACCAAAATTTAAATAAAAATAGATAATCAATTTAAATATACATATAGCCCCTAGTGAAATAGAAGCAATTTTTAAAAACTTTCTTAATCAAACAAAAGTCCAGAGCCAAATGGTTTTACTGCAGGATCCTACCAGACTTTTAAAGAAGAGTTACTGCCAACACTCCTTAATTTCTTTTTACAAAATAGTAACATAAAGATCACTACCCAATTCATTTTCTGGGGCCACAGTTACCCTGATAGTAAAACACATAAAGAAAGGGAATGGAATGACTGATTAGTTTCCCTTAGAAACATAGGCTCAAACTATTTCAATAAAATGCTTGCAAACCAAATTTAAAAGCATATAAAAAAGATCATCAAATAAGCTTTATTCTAGAGATGCAGGGATGGTTCAATATATGTAAATCAATAAATGTAATCTACCATAAAAAAACGAAAGACAGAAAACACATGATAATCATCTCATTAGATGCAGAAAAGGCCTCTGGCAAAAGCCAACACCCTTAAGGTAAAAGTCATGGAGAGACTAGAGATACAAGGGACATACCTGAACATAATAAAGCCAATTTAGAGCAAACCAATAGCCAACATCAACTTAAATGAAAAAAATTCAAAAAATTCCTCTAAAATCAGGAATAAGATAAAGTTGCAAAATAGTAAAATTGGCCATCTTAGCAAAAGCAATAAACAGATTCAATAGAATCCCTATCAAATTTTTAATACAGATTTTCAAAGGACAATTTTCAGTACTGTATGAGAACATTAAAAGAACCCCAGGACAGCTAAAAATAATCCACATAATAGAATAATTGTGTGAGGTATTATAATCCCTGAGTTTAAGTTGTACTATAGAGCTATAGTATCTAAAAGTTATGTTACTAACACAAAGACAGACATGTGGACCGATAGAATTAAAGTCTGAGACACCTATAGACACTTGATTTTGATAAAGAAGCCAGAAACACACTGGGAAAATGTCAGCATCATTAACAAATGGTATTCTTAAAGCTGGATGGTTGCATGTAGGAGAATGCAAATAGATCCATACTATGAACTAAATCCAACTCAAAGAACTCAGCATAAAACCATAAGCATTGAACCAGATGGAAGAAAAAGTAGGGAATAGCCTTGAACTCATTGGCACAGGAGAAGATCTTGTGAATAGAAGACCATTAACAGAGGAACTAAGATCAATAATTAATAAATGGGGAACTCATGAAGCTGAGAAACTTCTGAATGGCAAAATGTACTGTCATTTGAACAAAGCAAAAGCCAACAGAATTGGAAGAGATTTTTACTAACTACAAATCTTATAGAGTGCTAATATCAAAAATATTCAAATAACTGAAGAATCTAAATATCAAGAATATATATAATCAATTAAAATATGGGTCACAGATATAAACAGAATTCTCAAAAGACATAACCCAAATGGTTGAACAAAACTTAAAGAGACAGTCAGCATCCTTTGTTTTCATGGAAATGCAAATCAAAACTACTTTGAGATTTTATCTCATACCTGTTGGGATTGTTAAGTTCAATAAAACAAGCCACAGTGCATGGCAGCAAGGATACGGAACAAATGGAACACTCATTCATTGCTGGTTGGAGTGCAAGTCTGTACAATCACTATGAAAATCAGTGTGGCAGTTCCTCAGGGAATTGCCATCTATCTATGTCAGGATTCAGTCTTATCACCTTGTGCATACCTATAAGGACACATCATCCTACAATAAAGACACCCACTCAACTGTGTTCATTGCTGCTCTATTCATAATATCCAGAAATTAGAAACAACCTAGATGTACCTCAACATATGAATGAATTAAGAAAATGTAGTACATTTACACAGTGAAGAATTGCTCAGCTATTAAAAATAATAAAACCATGCAGTTTGCAGATAAATGGATGGAACTAGGGAAAAAGCAAAAATAAATTTTGTAGAATATAAATACAACTATATAAAGATGTGTTGCATTTGTTTATGCTGCAAAATATTACCTTCACTGTGTAAAGGTGTGTTACATTTGTTTATACTGCGTTTGTTTAACGATGTAAGGATGTGTGTTGTGCAATGATGTGTTGCATCTCTTTCACCTTGCCTGCCTAAGGCATGCAATTAGTCTAATAAAAAGCTGAATGGCCAATAGCTAAGTAGAAGCGGGATAGGTGAGACTGGTTGACAGAGAAAATAAGTATGAGGTGCAATCTAGAGATAAAAAGAATGAGAAATGAAGAACAGAGAGAACTCAGGAGATGCCTGGAGTCAGAAGTCAGGCAGCCGCCAGTCAGTCAAACATAGAGACAGCAGGAAAGTAAGATACACAGAAAGAAAAGGTAAAGAACCCTGAAGAAAAACATAAAGAGAAACCAGTTAAATTAAAAGAGCTAGTAAGAAATGATCATAAGACTGAGCATTCACAACTAATATTAAGTTTCTGTGTTATGATTTGGGGATGGTTGGTGGCCCCCCAAAAAGGGAAAAGCTGGTACAAACAAACAACCCTTACTGAGGCAAACCAGGTCCAGAGTGACAAATATGATATATATTCTCTTATATATGGATATTAAATGTCATATCAATAATAAACAAGTTATACTCTGTAAAACCACAGGGGCTATGTATAGAATAGGGGGCTAGGGGTCAGATATATGTCATTTGGAAAGATAAATTGATTGGATATTTAGAAATGTAAGGATGGGTCCCTGGAATGGGAGCATCAAAGGGTGGAAGGGAGTTTAGGAGGCTACAAGGGAGGGAATACAGGGAAAGACATCTAAAATAAAGGGTATTTAAGGCATAGTATGGACACCAAATAAGTAGGTATATACATATATGAAGACAATCTACATGAAATTGCCAACTAATGGGGAGGCAGACCAGCAGTTGACCATCAGCTGTCATCAAATAGAGCTTCTAGTCTGAGGATTGAATTGCATCTAATTGAGTTGTTAACCAAAGGGGTTCCATGGAAATCCCCAAACAACCTAGGTTGTTGACAAGACTATAGGCTTCTTTTCACAAACTTATAGTAAGGTCCAACACTAACACAGCTCATTGAACATATGGTGCCTACATATAGCCTCCTTCCCCATTTTGTAGTATTTTGTGTACAAAAAAGTTCTCTGCATGCTCAAAAGAGAAACATAAACACCAACCCAGCTACAAACTCTTCGCTCTATCTATAATGGTGAACTGCCTGTATGATATGCTATGGTAATAGTGGCACAAGCTTGTGGGCATAATCAAACAGTATCTGTTTTGACTTAAGGCCCACTAAATGAGATAGAACTCAACATGGACAGTGCTTGACTACTGTTCCCAGAAAAAGTAGCAATACAATGACTCCTAATGACATGTTTGTTGTATTTATAAATTAGTTACATCTTCAAAGAAGCTTCATTCTGTAGCAGTTGAGAACAAATACAAAGACTTGCAACCAGGCTTTATGCAGAGAGAGAGAGAGAGACAGAGAGACAGAGAATACTTAGAACACTCAGACCTGAATGGTATTTCTCCTTAGAATCCCTCCCCCTGAGGACTCAAGGAACCCTATGGAAGAGGAGGTTAAAAGAGAATAAGAGCCAGAGGAGATGGAGAACAACAAGAAAACAGGTCCTCGAGATTACCATGATCAAAGCATATATGAACTCACAGAAACTGAGGCAGCATTCACAATGGCTACAGGATCTGGCTATACCAGATCCTTTGCAAATGTATTATGGCTTTCAATTCAGTGGTTTTTTTTTTTATAGGATTCCTGATTCTGTGAACAAGTGGGTTTCTGAATCTTTTATTTCTCTTGAACTTTTTCTTCTTTTGTATGTTTTGTTTAATTCTGATGTGTTAGTTTTAGTCTTATACTTTATTTTTACATCTCAGAAGCCTATTTGTTTTCTTAAAGCAGACAGAAAGGTAGTGGATCCATTTGGAAGGGAGTTGGGCATGATCTGGGAGGAGTAGAACAAGGGGAAATGGAATCAGGATATATTATGTGAGGAAAAAAGTCCATTTTTAATAAAAATAAAAAGCAAAAGAATAGAAAACAGGATAATAAAAAGTAAAGGAATATAAATCATAAGAGACAAAAATTAAAAATTGATGTAAATGGCAAAAAATATTCTCTGGGTAATGGAAAAACACATATATATTATATAAGTCTTTAAAAATAAACTTTAATTCTATTTTAATTTATGATGAGTTAAAGATAAACATTATATGTGATTAAACAATACCTACTGCCTCAGATGTAATTGTATCAGATTATGAAATTCCTTTTGAACTCCAGTCAGTCTTTTTCTTCTATAGAAATCTCAGGTTGAACTTTCACCCACCACATATCCATCTCCTGCATATTGCTATCCAGTGCTGTAAAAAGATAGGCCCTTCAAGAGAAAGCATATTAGTTAGGCATCAATTGCAGCTTAATGGGCCAGCGTATTTGAATGATACTCTACAATGGCATTATAAATCTATTCTTTAGACTGCTGAGAGAATATGCTGTACCTCATTGCAAATCTCTGATGTGACTTTGATATCAATAATCCTTTTTGTACAAAACCAATTTAATAGATAGGTTTATTTTGAGAACAAATAATACAGAGTGAAAGCCAAAACACAATAAGGTAATGGGCTCAATATTAGAGCAAGCATCATCTGTAGAGATAAAGGTGTGACCGAGAGAGGTAGAAAAAGTCAGAAGAAAGAATAAAAATTAATGTGAACACATGAATCACAATTGCTGAGTTATTTTCTGCCTTCTTTACTAAACGCTCACATCAGTCTGTCTTCCATCGAGTGAGTAGCAGGTGGCATTTTTATGTGGCTGAATGAGAAGTCGAAAGCAGCCAAGTGAGTAATCGCTAGCTGTACCCTGGCTGGTGTTATCCTTCAGTGGGGAAACTGTGTGGATAGAACTGGCTTTTCTACCAGGCACCCAGGCAAGTTCTCTTTCAGTTGGTCTAACAGGATGCCATTGTTGTCAGAAAGGGACAAAAGAAGTGTCTGGGAGAGGGAGAAGAGGTATTGATAATCTTCAGTTTTCTCTCTGTTTAGTGACCCATACTTAAGATTTGTAGGTAACACTATGCATTTAAGATAAAATGCCATAGCATCAGACATGGAGTGATTAAAATTCATAATGATATGTTAATGCTTAGAAGAAGATTTATCGCAAAATGAAAAAAAAACTCAGAAAATAGAGGGAGGATCTCTTACTATCCAAAGGAGGAAAGTTTGCTTTATTCCTTAACACCTTTCTTGTTTTGTATTCATGCATTCAATACATGTTAATTAAGTACATGCTGTATGTCAGGTATCTGGGTCTTGGTTTTGCTATGCTAGAAAAGTACCTAAATTATATAGAAAGAAAATTTATTTTTCATAGTCACAATGGCTAACTTGTTTGAACACAGTATGTGACTGGTGTTTCCTGAAGGCCTTGCATCTTCTGGTGAAGACCAGGCTGAATCAGGTGAATGCGTGTGAGGGACAAAGGCTGGCTTTGCTGCAGCCCCGTTTTCAGGAAACAAGTCTCAAGACAGCAGTGTTAATTCATTCCTGGGAGTGGAGCCATTCTGACCTGGTCACTTAATAAAGGACTTGACTTTTATTTTACAGAGACAAATTCCAAATTCATTTTAGAGGAAATAAATACTTAAATTATACCACGAGATGGGGCACTAGTCAATGGAGATTCTTCAGAGGAATATTAAGATTATACCATGAGATGGAGCAGTAGGCTATGGAGAATATTCAGAGGAAAATTTAAATCATACCGTGAGATGGGGCACTATACTATGGAGACTCTTCAGAGGAATATTTAAATTATACCATGAGATGGAGCACTAGACTATGGAGAATCTTGAGAGGACAGCATATAGTGTCCAAGAATCTAGGTTCAGCTGGAGTGTCTGAGAAATAGAAAAGAGAATGACTTTAAAATAAAATTATTCAATGAAGTAAGTAACTATATATAACTTGTTGCATGTTTAAAAAAACTATGGAGAGAAACAGGATGGAAAGGGGAGGTGATAATATAAATATACCTGTGATTTAAAAATGGTATCTGGACTTTCTTTATGGAAAGGGTGCGTGAGCAAAGATCAAGAATAGGTAAACAAATAAGCCATTGGGGTGTGCGGGAAATGAGCCTTTTAGGTTTAGAGAAGAACATAAAGCTTGAGGCAGGGTGGACCTGGAATACCTAAAAAGCACAGTGATCAATAGGATAGAACTAAAGAGATGATGAAATAAATGACATTATCCTTAAGAAGAGTAAGCAGAATAAGAAAAAATACTATGAGTCAGTTACATAGAAAAAACAATAGGAAAGTGTCAAAATGTAGGAAATGGAGAGAATGGAAGAATAACTGGTGAAAACAAATTTTAAAAAATACATATTTAATAATTGAATCATGAAAATAAAAAATGGTTGACTATCATGATCAGTTAAAATCTCAAAGAGTACAAGAAAGAAAAGTCTAGTTTTAAGAAACAAAATTGCCAAAATGGATTAAAATAACTAATCAACTTTAAATGTGTTGTATGAGACCATAAAAATGCATAATTAAATGGAGAAGAAATGGAGCCAGAAATGGGGTTTGCTGGATAGAGGAACAGGCATTATATTGAGCTATATGATGATGGAAATTACTCATTGCAGAGAACAGAACCAATGACGTGGGAGAGTGAGGGAAAGTGTGTGTGTGTGTGTGTGTGTGTGTGTGTGTGTGTGTGTGTGCCTTTAACTGCGGGAGAGGATAGAAGGAAAGTCACAAGTGGCAGTGATGTTCTCATAGAAGGATCTGATTCACTTGTAATATTATGAGTGAAAGCAGAGCACAAAATTTATATACAATACAAATATAGAAATATACAAAATTTGTGTACAACATACATTTAGAACTAGTAGTTGCTTTCTGAAAGTAGATTCAATAATCTAACTTTTTATCTTATCATATCTATAACCTTCCTTTTTTCTTTTGAGTGTAGATTTTACAACCTACTCTTTTATCCTATCATACCTGTAAAAGTATGAAACTCTTAATCTCAGGGTGGGGTTCAACCTGAAGGTCAGAAAAACAAAGCAGCCAGCCACTGGCTCTCATCTCTACTTAAGTCCGTAATGGTGATCTTGCCTCCATGAATTCTCAGAATGAGATGGACTGAGAGTTGTTTCTCCAGTCTTATATTCCTCTCTAGTGCTGGGATTAAATGCTTGCACCACTGTTGCCTGGTTTCTATGGCAAACTAGTCTGGCTACTGGGATTAAATGTGTGTGTCACCACTGCCTTGTCTTTAAGGCCGACCAGGGCGGCTGTTTTATTTATTAAACAAGCTTTGTTTATTAAAATCCAAATAAAATATTACTACAGAGTGCCAGACATGCAAAATGTTAAATAGATTTGGAAATAAGAATGTTTTGGAAATAAAATTACAAACAAAACTGTCAACTAACAATGAGTGACCTTAAGGACAAGTTTTGAGGAATTTCAAGAAAGGGAGGGTTGAAATATTTGATGAGAGGGTGAGAAAATGGTGGATTGTGGAATGACACCAGAGTGTTGATTTCCAGAACAGGACCAATAACTTGAAATGATATTAGCACATGCATGTATTTTCTACCACATTCAGAAGAGGAGCACAGTCGTTGACTGTGGGCAGATTAATTATAGTCTGAGATTTTGTTGAGCAGCTAAAATGAGTCAATGTGGAATATAGTTAAGCTAGTTAAGGAAGAAATTGAATAAAGAATGGTTTACCAATACAGTGGTCAGTAAGATGTATGGTTAGCCATGTCTAGAGGGCTGGCTTATTAGAAGAGTTGATTAAGAATACAGAGGATAGAAGTAAGAAGTTGAGATTTTGGAAGTGTTGTGAGCACTGTGTATAGAATATCTTTGTTTAGCTTATAACCATGATTGTGAGGATCTAAACTAAAGATAAATTACAGTTCATTTGATGTCACCAGATGGAGCAATTACTAACATATAAGCCTGTAAGGGGTATTTCATTTTTAAACCATGTTTTAAACAACATTATCTAAAAGTTTCTGTATAGATGTATTTATGGCAGTTAGGATTGCAACAGCAAAAGAGGAAGAGAATGTGGCTCAATTCCCTATGTTATATTCAATTGCTGGATTCTGACTCATCCAAAGATCCTTTAACATCCATCAGGGCTTAGTCCAAGAAGGAGGTAATGGAGTTATTTTGAGGAATTATAGACTTTAGATCCTGAGTGTTGACCATCTAATCCCTTCAGGAGAATCTAATTATATAGGCCCATCTCACTAGAAGAGACTGGGAAGGGATATAACAGAATGTCTTAAAGGTCAGTGAGCAGTGTTTCCTTACTGAAAGACCCAGAAGGCTAGGGCACTGGAATGATCCTCTACAGCTACCATAAGTTTTTTTCTTTATCTGTATTTAATGTTGCTTGGTGATTCTGGGAACCATACAAACCTAGAGACACTCTAGCCTCACAAGGGTAGTTAATTCCTAAGGAGAGCAAGCAATGTGTGTGAGAAGACAGCTTTGGTATAATGTACAGATGACCTAACCCAGAGATCACACCCCTGGCCACTTACTTTATCAAACCCTCACACCTTAACCCAGTAGTTTTTTTTTTTTTTTTCTGTAACTCAACCACTGGTTAGGAACTGGACACCCAGGGGCTGTTACACTGCTTCTAAAGCCCAGAGGAAAATTATTTGCTGAATTTATTCTACTCCACAGGTACTGTGCCTACCAGCTGGTCTGAACTATAAGTGTCCATGAAAATCTTTATATTAACCTTGTGTTTTGTCCTTGACCACTTCTGACATTTGACTGAATCTAGTACTTTTCTATGTGGTTTTGTACATAGTGCTAAGTTCCGTTCTCTTGGAACTGAAGGTGGTATCCTATGTCAGTGCCAAACATCTCCTGATATGTTGTTTTTAATATGCCTGAATGGAACCCAAGGCTCAGTATATTAGCTTTGCTTTTCATAGCTATGAGCAAGTACCCAGCAAGAAACAACTCAGGAGACCAAGGGTTTATCTTGGGTTACTGTTAAAGGTGATACAACCCATTCTAGGAGGGAGGCATAGTGAGAGGAGTCTATAATAGCACCTTTTACATCTCAGTGTACTGGTAAGAAAGCAGTCAACTCAGAAGTAGAACTGAGCTATAAACTCAAAGACTCTTTTCCTGGTGATCCACTTAATTTAGTTATTCCCTACCTCATAAAGATTTCAAATTTCCTAAGATGATGTCACCAGATGGAACAAGTACTTAACATATAAGCCTGAAAGGGATATTTTATTTTGGTATACCACAGTATACCAAACCTTAACCCTGAAAGCTCATCTGGTAATGCAAAATATATTCAGTTTAACTTCAGAAGTCCCCATGGTTATTCTATCCATAGTTCAAAACTGTTTAAGATTGGGCAAAATCAACAAAGAAGTTGCATACTTGTACTTACATATATATACCTATATATTTACTTATACATATATACTTATACTTCCAGTATAAAAATCACAGAGAAAAACACTCCCATTCCAAAATGGAGGAATAGGCTCTTAGTGAGAGAAGATGAGACCAGAGACCCAAGCCCAGCAGTGTATGCACTAAACCATACAGTTTCATGTTCAGGGTCTGGGACTCATCGTGAATTTACCTTCTAATTCTGTGACCTACGGCATATGTGGCATCTCTCTTGGAATACACACACCACCTTGTATCTGCAGCTTTCTTTGGCAGACGCCTCACACCCCTGATGTCAACAATATCTTGAAGTTGTCACTTAGGTAACTTTAGGGTTCAGCTTCACAGGTTGTTTCTTTCAGGGCCTCCTTTCAGAGATCTGCACCTACTACACTTGGCCGACTCTAAGTGTCATTCCCATCTGTGTATGGGCCAGGGCCAGCCTGGGATACCCTGTCTTCAAAAGTGTGGGTATGTGTAGGTGTGTGATGTCTCTTCATGACAGTATTAGATTGTGTCAAGGTTTTAGTAGATACTTTAAAATGAGATTATTTATGAGAATGGGATCTCAGAGGTATGGCGTGGTGGGCAGCCTGGTATATTAGAAAGGAGCAGGAATAAGAGGAGTTCCTGGGTGACATCAAATTACCCAGATCTAACCTACACTAAGACAATGGTGGCAAGATTTATGAGATAAATATTTGAAAGCAGTATGCTCTGGCCAACTGTCATCAGAATACTTTAAAACTGATTTACTAGACCTGGGAATTTTCAACATGGTCTAATTATTTCCTCAAAGACATAGATGTGAAAAATTTAGGCAACCTTCTAATCTGTTTTCACAGTGGATGAAGCTATAACTTGAAGAATAGTAATTAGAAGGACTAATTGGAAATCAGAGAGTTTGAAATAAATCTTGGACCACTTTGCATACACTCTTCTCACTTGACGTTTTAGCAACATGATATATGTATTTTGAGTATAACATCAACTTTTAACAAATATTTAAAGACAAAAATCACATAAGATACTAAAAAGCTCATTTTTATATTTGTTTTAGATGTTTTAAATAGTTGCAATGGCTTAAAATGACAATTTAAAATGTTGCTTGTAATACAGTTTTGCCTGCTAAATTCTCCACATTTTGTAACCTGTTTCATTTCTTTGGGTGTAAAGCATTTTGGCCTAGAATTGTGATGTTGTATGTGTTTTGTCCCAGTTGTATAGTAATGTTTCAGTCCATCATCCAGCTTTGGCTGCTGAAATCAAACAGCTGTGAAGACTTGCCTTGGTGTTTGATAGACTTGCTTTTCAGTTCTGTCTTGAATATCTTAAGTACTATAAAAAAGATGTCACTTCTTCCTTTAAGGTTGTTTTGTAAAATATATAAGGACTTGAATTGTGTTTTTAAAGAAAAGTATTCAAGTATGACAATATACTATCTGTGTTTTCACCATTCAATGTGCTGTTTAGTAGTTGAAACTTAAACTATTTAATGTCATTTAATAAAGTGACCAAAATGTGTTGTGCTCTTTGTTGCATTTTCACAGCTTTGAAAAAAAATATGTGCACATATTGTTTCATAGAAAACATATAGCTTTTGATGTCCTGCTTAATGGTGGTTCTTTTGCACATTTAGTTGTTTACTATTTGAGAGGTCAAGAAGTTTGGTTTTTGAATCTGCTACATACTAAATTCTGTAAAAGAAGATCTCTAACCTCAAAAAGAATTTACGTACCAGGAAAAAAAAAAAGACAATGGTGGAAGGTGTGGGACATGGGTGACTCTCTTTCTTGAATAATGCTTCAGGAGAGCCCCAGAGGTGTTAATAACTGGGGGTGTTCAGACAGAATGGAGTGTACAACGTCCTCATGCTCACAACCAGGATTAGTAAGCACACATCCTTGTCTCCTCCATGAAAAGGGTGCCTATACCTGTTTTCCACCAAGAAGCCTAGGAGTAGGTGTTGTTAATAACCTACTGATATCTGTAGAGCCAAGCTTCACCCGAATCTCCCAGATTCTTAAGCATTGTTTCTCAGTCAGTAGAACCCATTCTTAAGAAAAAGGTCCATATATTTGCAAGACTCTACTATTACATTTATTCCAGACCTTTTTTTCCTAGCTCTTTATCCTGGGCATTGTTTCTCAGTCAAAAGAACCCATTGTTGTGCAAAAAGTCATAGTTACTTTTCAAAACACAGGGATTTTGCAAAGGAGTTTCAATGTGGCCACACCTTAAGCTTTGTTATGATAACTGTCAAGAGGAAACTTTCCCCCAAAGAATACAGTGCTTAAATATGCCAAAAGTAAACCTCTAAGGGTCACGCTCTAGAAATTTGAACCAGCCTCATTAAGTAAGTCGTGTTGAACCAGATTTCTTTTTTGTCTCTTTCAGATCGCCAGGGACTCCCACAAAGCAGGTGTTACTTGAGGTTGTCCACCTCCATGTTAACCTTCTAAGATTCTAAAATTAAATATAATAGGCAGAGCACATCTCTACTAAATATTCAATGAAACAAAATGATGTTGAGATATATCTTGCAGTCAGTTTCAAAGGGGTGGGCTCAAGGTTAGCAGTAAGTTCATGGGGTGTACCTTCTGTCTTCTGCATGGCTATTTATGACATGTGAGCTGTGTAAGAGGCTTCTGTACCAAGAGCCTGCTACTGGTTACCACACATACCATGCTCATTTCAGCCTGATGAAAGCTATTATTTGATGAAATTTCTATAATGGTAATCAAGATAATCATCAATGTGACTATGGTACAAGGCTAGTTCTGGCACCCTCTCCTCTGCTGCCTGAATACCTAGCTGGGGACATGCCCGTGGATACCTGGGATCCCCAGGGCCAAGTATCTTGTCAACCCTAAAATGATTCTCTTAATGTAGATATCTTATTCCCTTCTCCAATGTCCACCTTTCTTCCATCTTCACCCTCCCACTCCCCCAAGCTCTCCCCAGTCCTTCTCCCTTCTCCTTCCCCCTCTCCCCTTCCCCTGCTCCCCTACCTCCCACCTCTATCCCTGCCCC
>PVIU01029028.1:0-18137 GCA_004026605.1 Ondatra zibethicus
CTATCTCTTCTGCATGTATTAACTTTTTGAGAACCGAGTCTTTTTGAATGCACTCCTTCCTAGGCCAGGAGGGATGGGGGTGGGCCTTGGACTTCCAACAGGGCAGGGCACCATGCCCTCTTTCAAGGAAGAAGGGGGAGGGAGGAGGGGTGGGGGGTAGTGGGAGGGGACCGGGAGAAGGGGAAGAAAGGAAAAAAACATTTTTTTTATCTTTAATTATGTTCTTGAATGGAAAAAATAAAACAAAACAATGTATGGAAAAAAAAAAGAACACTTTGCAAAGAAAAAAATAGTTTTCCCATGGACTTTCTATTGGGAATACAAACTACACATAAGGATGAATCCTATGTTCATCAATAGATGGCCAAACCCAAACCAAACGAACTAACAGATATTTTTTGTAGTTTGTTTGTTTGTTCAGCAATTATTGTCTCATGCTGCTTTATTTGTATATTAATTTTTTGTATTGCTGGTCTTCACACAGATATTATGATTTCTGATTTCGTGTTTTTGTTTTTATGCTTTTATTAGGTGGGTTGGGTTTTTGTGTATGCACTTCTTGTGCTCTTTTTTTAACTTTTCTTAATTTGTTTTTTAGCTTATTTTGTTTTATTTTTGCTTGTCTTTATTTGCTTGTTTATTTTCTTTTTTAAAATAAAGTCACTTTTCTAGAGATTTAAATGCTAGTTGTAATGGTGAACGTACATACTGGGAATATTTGCTGAAGAAGGCAGAGTCTCACAGGTTCTAGACCATCCAGTGCCTAGATTTTTTTCTTATGACAAAATAAGTTTGGAATTAGAAGGGGCATGGAGGACGTGGGAGGATTTAAGGGAGGAGAAACCACAATCAGAGTACATTGAACAAAAATAATACTATTTTCAATTAAAATCAAACAAAAATTTAAAATAAGATACAGTAAAATAAATAGAAAATTTCTAAACTTTTAAGAATGAGATTTGAATGTAAAATTAGATCCTATCTCTTTGAGTAAATTATAACAAACACTGCACATGTTTTCAAGTATGTACCCAATGTTAAAAATTGAGTTGTGAAATACCTAAGACTATAAAGGTAAGCTGATATGAGGCCATAAACTGAATATATAAACATTTACTATTATATATTGCATATTCATAGTTTAGACTGTCAAGACATTGTTATTGCTTAATAAATTTACTGAATGTTCATGAAATTATCCATTTATTCTCATTGCTTTTCCTTTCTAAAGCACAGCATAGAAATTTTTCACACCTTATTCATAGATAACTCCATACCAGGGGCGCTAGAAAGCAGCTCTTCATGGAGTGAGTGATATGATGATGAAGTTGCCATCAAACTGTTTTCATGAGGGTATAACTTCTCTTTCTACTCTTATTTCACTTTAATTGAATATATTAACAAATGAATTTGAAGTTTCTCATACAAGTGAGGATTACTGATGAAGAGATACATTCAGAACATACAAATCATACTTCTCCCAGGCATTGAATGAGACGACCAATTTATACGACTCTAGTTAAGCAAGTTTTAAGTATGAAGGAAAAGCTACAATATGAAATAAAAGTTTACTGTTAGTCACATTATTCTGTTGAGAAAAATAGAATATAAATTATTTATTTTAATAAAGAATTTCTAATTAATTACTTGTATAGGTTTGATAAAACATTTAAATACATAATCTGCTTTTGACCGTATTTTATTTTTTAGAAATTTATCATTTATCATTAACATATATTCACTTGTTAAATTGTATGTAGTGATTTTGTGTGGGGAGGCACATGGAAGTTCACACCATGTCATATCTATTACTCCTCACCTTAATTTTTAAAACAGGGTTTTTCACTGAACTTGTAATAGGGCAAAATTAGCTGTCCAGTAAGCTTCAGAAATTCACTTTTTTCAACTTATTGGGAGCTAGGATGAGGTTAATGACATGATGCTCAGATGTTTGCATGTGTGATGGAGGTAGAACATATATCCTCACCCTGCAGATCCAGCAACTTACCAACTGATCCGTCTTCCACGTCATAAGCCCAAGCTTTATTTAAAATTGTATTTTCCTGTCACAATTTCGAATTTCCAATGATATAAATGTTAATAGAAAAACATAATCCTGGAAGAACAAAACATTCTTCAGAGACAAAAAAAGGAAAAATTTCATTTTGAATGTTATTTCTCCTCTTAACAAATCCCTCATCTGTACTCCCCAACTTCATGTCCTGCTTTTGTTTACTTGATTGTTTTCTCTTCTCTTTGACTAATATGGATTCCATTTTTCCAAATCTTTGTATTACAGGATGCGTTTTGGGCAGATCTGTTTCCTTTCCATTCAGTACACATTTCCATTGTTACTTGTTTGCTCTCTGACAATGTGACTCATGTTGACTTTGCGAGGGTCACTCTTCCCTTTCTGCTATCTATCTTGGATTTGACAGGGGAATTTATAAAAATAATTCTTTTTCTTTTTAAAAAGAACTGAGCTCTGGGTTCTGTTCTACTCCACTGAATTGTCTATGCAGGTATTATTCTAAATTTCTGACTATGGTGAGGCCAGGTACCAGTGAATCTTATTTCCAGGATCCAGCCATTTTCTCAGTTGTTTTACCTAATTCTTGTTCTGTTTTATATAAGAAACAATGTTCTTATCTGTAGTAAGAAGGCCACGTGTTTGTTTCCCAGCTACCCAGACTCTCGAAATAACCACACAGAAACTGTATAAATTAAATCACTGCTTGGCAAATTACTTAAACGTATTGCTAGCTATCTCTTACATGTAGAATTAACACATCTCCACTATTTTATATTTTACCATGAGGTTCATGGCCTACCAGTAAGGTATCAGCATGTCTGTCTCTGGCAGAGCTCCATGACTTCTCCTTGACTGTGCCTTTTCTCTCCCAGCATTCAGTTTAGTTTTACCCACCTAGCTAAATTCTGTCTTGTTATTGGTCCTACAGCCTACAGGCCCATAGTATCCAGCAGACTTTTCCATGAAGCAGGAAATTTCAAAAACAGTTCCACCTATATTGGCAGTTTGCCAGTCACTTTCTTCTTTATCCTGAAGAATGTTTGGCAGACTCTTTGATGAAGCAGGAACCCCAAAGGACAGTCTCGCCTTTAGGCAAGTTAGCAGTCAATTCTCTGTGAGTCCTTCATGACCAATTCATATAGCATATAATCAAGCAGTCCAGGCAAGAGCAGTTTCTTGCCCAAATAGTTAACCAATGCCATTAGGAACCTCTTTGATGCCCATCTTCCTCTTGAATTAATTGGTGCTGCCAGGAGAAGATATGTCTCGTTGCCATGTAGAGTCCTAAGTTCTTAAACATTTTAAATGCATATTCTGAAGGTCTCTGAAAGATTTGATGAATACCTATATAACTGAAATATATCTCTATATATCTAGAAAACTTAACTAATGTGATTATAAGCATGACTATTATAGATGATTATCTATTAAGCTATATTTCTTAATTATACAATACATTTTTAAATGAGCTGTACACATTCAGGGAGTCCTGGTCCATCAAACCACATTAGTCTGGAAGGAACCCACAGGTTCTCATCTTCTGTGGAAACAAAAGTAGAACCTCTTTTCCAAAGCAACATATTCTTAGATGCAAATTTCGAAGGCAAGATATTTTAAAAACTATATGGTGGTTACTGAGCTCCTTCACAATCAAAAAATCAAAGAGAACACAATAATATATATAATCCAGATTCTCTGTGTTGCTTATTTTTCTTTATTCCTATTACTTTTTCTGCAAGTTTACTCTATCTCCTTAAAGACTCAGTTTTATTTTTAATAAATCCATTTACTTTTTTGAATTTGGAATTGTGTGGTTTATTAATTTTTTATTATTTAATTTATTAAAAAAATACCAAACCAAATTCCCCATTCCCTCCCTTCCTCCTATTCCCTCCACAGAAACTTCCACCCCACTCCCCCCTAATACTAAAATAGGGTAAGGTACTTTGCTTTCTGGAAGGTCCAAGGCCCTTCCTAATACATCTAGGCTGAGCAAGGTATACATCCAAATAGAATAGGATACCAAAAATCCAGTACATGTAGTAGAGATAAATCCCAGTGCATCTATCAGTGGCCCCTTAGTCTGTTCCAACTGTCTACCATATTCAGAGGGTCTAGTTTAGTTAGTCCTATGGTTGTTTCTTCCCAGTTCAGCTGGAGTTGGTGAGCTCCCATTAGCTCAGGTAAACTGTCTCAGTGGATGAACCCTTCAACAGTTTTGACCTCTTTGATGATATTTTCATTTCTTCTACTCTTCAACTGGACCTTAGGAGCTCTGTTCAGTACTCTGATGTGGGTCTCTGCCTCTGTTTACATCTGTTGTTGGACAAAGGTTCTATGGTGATATTTAAGATAATCATCAGTCTGACTACTGGGCAAGGCCAGTTTGGGCACCCTCTACTCTATTGCTTAGGGTCCTAGCTGGGGTCATGTGAATTCCCAAAAATTTTTCTAGAGCCAGGTTTCTTGCTGATCCCATAATTGACTCCCTCAATCAAGATATCTCTTTCCTTGCTCTCATATCTGTTCTTCTGCCATCTTGACTACCCCATTCCCTCAAGTTCTCCTCAACCCTCCTCTTCTCCCATCTCTCCCTCTTCTCCACTTCATTCTACCTCCCAACCCTATGCTCTGAATTTTGTCAGGCGATCTTATCTCTTTCCAATTTCTAGATAGGTCTATATATGTTTTTCTTTGGGATCACCTTATTACTTAGCTTCCCTAGGATCATGAACTATAGACTCAATGTCCTTTGTTTATGGCTATAATCCACTTATGAGTGAGGACATACCATATTCATTTTTCTTTGGATCTGGGTTACCTCATTCAGGATAGTGCTTTCTAATTTCATTCAAAAGTCAAGATGTCATTGTTTTTACCACTTAGTAGTATTCTAATGTGTAAATATGCCACACTTTCTTTATCCATTCTTCAGTTGAGGGCCATCTAGGTTGTTTCCAGGTTCTGGCTTTTACAAATAATGCTGCTATGAACATAGCTGAACAAATGTTTTCGTAGCATGATTGAGCATCTTTTGGATATATGCCCAAGAGTGGTATTGCTGGATCCTGAGGTAGGTTGATTCCCAATGTTCTGAGAAACTGCCAAACTGATTTCCAAAGTGGTTGTACATGTTTGCATTCCCACCCAGCAATGGATGAGCATTCCCCTTACTCTACATCCTTTTCAGCATAAGCTATCATTAGTGTGTTTTATCTTAGCCATTCTGACAGATATAAGATGGTAGCTCAGAGTTATTTTGATTTTCATTTCCCTGATAGCTAAGGAAGTTGAACATTACCTTAAGTATCTTTTGGCCATTTGAAATTCTAACTCTCTATACATTTTTCCTTTCTCTCCCAAGTCTACATACTTTTTTCCAACAATGTGATCCATTTAGAGGTCCTTTTTTAAAATCCTAATCTGTCTCATTGCATATCTGTAATTATTTTTTGACCTGGAGCACTTTTTTAATTGCTAAGTGGGTGTGGTTAGAACCAGCTCTGCAGTGCTGCCTGATTGTTCCACCAAGTCCACATGGCAGAAACATGTTCTCTGCTTCTGAGAGCCATGCACATTGCCCCATTTTTAGGGACACAGGGGGTCTATGTTGTCATTAAGCAAGTTGGAGAACTCTGCTTACAAACCCCATTAAAATGCTCCATAGCCGAACCTCCTCTGAGTTTGTACAGACAACATGGCACAGGAAATCATTTCAAAACCTCACAGCTTTTTTTCCACAACCACTGAATCAGGAAAACCTCTCTTAAAGTAGCCACGATGTTAAAGCTGTGTTTAACTCTGTTTTTTTTCCCAAGAATTCCTTCCCAAACTCTCTCAGGTTTTAAGTGGATTTTAGTGGGCCACGTTTGGTGCCAATTTGTAGTAGGAAGTTGCTTGTTCATTTCTCGATTGCTCAGAATCCCAAAATAACAACACAGTAACTCTATTAATTAAATCACTGCTTGGCCAATTACTTAAGTGTATTGCTAGCTAGCTCTTACATCTAGAATTAACCCATCTCCATTATTTTATCATGAGGCTCATGGCCTACTGGCAAGGTTTCATCATGTCTGTCTCTGTTGATGACTCCAAGGCTGCTCTTTGACTCCACCTTCTTTCTCCCAGCATTCAGTTTTGTTTTCCCTGCTAAGTTAAGTTCTGCCTTGATATTGGAAAAGCAGTTTCTTTATTAATCAATGATATTCACAGCACACAGAGGGGAATCCCACATCACATCTCCTCTCAATAACTGTTTGCATAAGCCTTGTCACTATTACAAGACACTTTATGTCACAATTGTACCTTCACTCTTCTTTTTTCCCTTTTGAAACAGGTTCTCTGATGTAGGTTTCTCTTCTGTATGCTGTGAATATGTTTTATTGCCATTGGTTAACAAAGAAGATGCTTTTGGCCAATGGCTTAACTGAGGAAAACCATGCAGAAAATATGGACATAGACATGAAGAGAGACTAGACAGAGTGGAAGAGATGCCATGTAGCTAGCAAAGGAGAAGGACATGCAAGAATTTTACTGGTAGGCTACAGCCTCATGGTATTAAAAAGATAAAAATGGGTTAACTTAAGAGATAAGAGCTAGCTAGAAATATGACTAAAGCTACTGGCCAAAAGTGTTGTAACTAATATAGTTTCATTGTGATTATTCAGATGTGAGTGGCCATGAAACAAAAGAGCAGCATCTGCCTATAGTTCTCTCTACTTATTTCTGACTATCCTGGAATTCATTCACTATGTAGACTAAGTACATCTCAAAATCATGGAAATCTTCCTGCCTCTGCTTCCCAAGTGGTGGGGAGAAAGTTGTATATTGCAGTTCCTCACATTTATTTATTGTCATTTATTTTTATTAGCAAAGATGAAGTTGAAATAAATGAAAAAAGCACCCAGCTGTGATATAATTGGAATTTTAAAAAGATCAAATTCTATATATTTCTCTCTTTTAAAACTGCACCATTATAAGGAAGACATATAGAAATATATGAGTATTAAATTTCATGTTTGGGATAGCTTTTTAACCTTTTTGCTCATTATTATTCATAATTTTTCATATTATTTAAGAAATACATGTCTAACTCATAACTTAAAGCATTCTTGTTCACAGTTTCAATTTTCTCTTACTTCACATTCCTTGAATTTTTAATTGATTTGTCACCATTAAAACTTTTAAAGTTATCAATATTGAAAATTGTTATCTCAAGTAAGATTGAGAACAGGCTATTATATGAGTAGACATAATTTTTTTCAACACCTTATTAGCAGATAGTGCCTTCTCTAATTGAAAACCTTAGTATCATTTCTGGTTGTTAGGTTACAATATGAATACAGTTGTATTTCCTTACGTTTTTACTCAGTACTACTTTTAGATAAATCTCCATGCTAAAAATATAGGCCATTCCACAAAAAATTATGAGAAATATGAAGAATGGGTAACAAATAGTGTATTATTCATGGTTAGTACTACCTTCCAGTCCAATAATATGTCACATAAAGCTTCTCACTAAATGAAAAGAATTCTCCTTGAATTATAAAAAGTTTTTCATCTAATTTCTATAAAGTGAAAGAATTCTAGATTTCATCTCTAATTTTCCAGTTAACTAAACATTCTCTAGATTTTTTCTCTTAAAATTAAAAGCAAATATTTTATAAACTATAGATAATGGTTAAATAAATTTTTAATGTCATTAATTTAATAAATTTTATTTAATAATATTCTTTAGTATTGCCCTTCAATTAAATACAATTTGCAAATTAATAGTTATCTTGTTATCAAATGAATTTATTAATTTATGAGCTTTAGTGATTTATTATTTCCTTTGGTGTGCCAGTATGGATAATAGTATTATCTGCACAAAGATACTTTTATTTCCTTATTTGAAATGCATGTCTTTTATTCTTGTTCTTATATTTTTCAGTTACTAGTTAAAATCACTAATGAAAATATACAAAGTAAAAGAAATGGTAACAACTTGTCTTTTTTTTTCTCACTCAACCTTTCACAGAGAATGGTAGGTGGAGAAGACAGAACTGAATTCTGGGAGGAAGAAAGCAGAGTCAGAGAGCCACCATGGAGCTGCCAGGTCAGACATGCTGAATCTTTCCCAGTAAACCACGACCTCGTGGTGATATACAGATTATTAGAAATGGGTTAAATCAAGATATGAGAGTTAGCCAATAGGAGGCTAGAGCTAATGGCCAAGCAGTGTTTTAATTAATACAATTTCTGTGTGATTATTTCAGGTATAACAAAGGGCCCATGCTCCTTGAAACAATTGACTCTTCAACGTGGTAAACTGACTCCATGTAAAACCTGAGAGGCCTTTAAAAGTAATTCTAGACACAAATACAGAGTTTAACACAACTTCTTGCTGTTTGCTAACTGCTTGTCACAGCTCCTAGAGACATTTTCCTAATTCAGCCGTAACAGTAAAAAAGCTGCAGCGGTTTTAAAATACTAGCTTTCTGGGCTATGCCACTAGTGTGACCTCTAACTCTTTTGGGAGATGGAGCATTGGATGGGGTTTGCGAGTAAAGTGCTGTGGATGGCAACTGGACTTGATGTTTGCCTGGAAGGGGAGTCACAGCTCAGAGGCACGAGTGACTCAGAGGCATGAGTGGCTCCACCATGCTTAACTAAGCTGATCTCAGGCAGTAACTAGCATATTTATCATAATAACAGCGCAGTTAAGGTTTAGACTGGGCAGGAAACAGGCAGTACTGTACTACCCCTATGTGGCGCAACTTAAGTGTTTAAGTAGCGCTTAGCATTTTAAGAAGTGCTTCTGGACAATAAAGAATTACAGATTCATAATAGCACAGATTTGGACATAAGCGACCTCTAAATGGGTCACAACATTAAATAAATGTATGTAGGCTTGGGAGCAAAAATTAAAAAGAATATATAGAGTCATAAAATAAAGTTACTACTTAAAAAATGGTAAAGTCTTTAAAGAGACAGAGTAAAAATATTCATAGATTAAAGGAAGTAAAAAAAAGGCATGTAAAAATAGAAAATTCACAGAGAGTCTGGATTCTGTATATTATTGTGTTTTCTTTAAATTTTTTGACTGAAAAGGAGCTAAGTACAGAGAGACTTTTCATTGTATGTGCTACTAAGCTAATCCAGCATGTATATTATAAAGGTATCTTGACTTCATAAGTTGGGTCTACAGATATGATGCTTTGGAAAAGAGTTTCTTCTTTTGTTTTCACAGAAGATGAGACCCTGTGGATTGCTTCTAGACTAATATGGTATGATAGATCATGTCATCATGAAAGGTTGGTGTAAACACCCTCAGAAAGTTACTTTACTCAACTGCTGACTGAGATGAACTTAGCATGCAGGATATACCATGAAGGACCTGATTAACAGCAGGAAGAATTTTGGAGAGAAATAACTACGTCCATATTCCCAAATATTGTTTCTAAATCTTTTTTTTTTTACATTTAAAGGGGGATATGCTATAGATATGAATAATTTGCACTGGTATATATTTTGCTTTATAGAAATAAATTTAAGGTCAATCTTGTTATATGTATTTCTGATCTTGATTAAGGTATTGTGATTGTGTAGTTCATGTAAAAATGTAATATATAAATAAGAAATATAGGTTAATGGATAATCATCGATAATAGTCAAGCTTGTAGTCATGTTATTTAAATTTTTTAGACATATAGAGATATATTTCAGTTAGATAGGCATTCTTCATATCTTTCAAAGACTACAGAATATGGGATTTAAAATGTTTTAATAACTTAGGGCTTTTCATGACAATGAGACACATCTCCTCCTGGCAGCACTAGCTACTTCAAGAAGAAAACAGGCATCGAAAAGGTTCCTTATGGAGTTTCCTAGACATTTGGGCAAAAAACTTCTCTTGCCTGGACTGGTTCACTGGGCATGCAGTACCCACAGAGAGATGACTGCTGAACTTGCCTAAAGGTGAGATGATCCTTCGGGGTTCCTGTTTCATGAAAGAGTCAGCGAGAAATTCTGCAGGACACAGAAAAAAGTGAACTGTCAGTAAAATTTCCTGCTTAATGGAAAAGTCTGCTGGATACTCTGGGCCTGTAGGCTGAAGATGGATGCCCCAACAGTAGAGAAGAACTTTGGGTAAATGTCCAATGGTGACTCAGTTGAGTATTGTTCAGTTTCTCAGGGATATGTAAACTTTCTGCAAATTTATTTTCTTGTTGAATTCTAACTTTAAGCCATTGTGATCCAATAAGATATGGGGGGGTTTCCAATTGTTTTTATGTTTATTGGGGTTTGCTTTGTTACTGAGCATTGTGTTAATATTAGAGAAGGTTCCATGAGATGCTGAGAAGAAAGGCATATTCTTTTCTGTTTGGGTGGAATGTTCTATAGAAGTCTGTTAAGTCTATTTGAGTCATACCATCTGTTATTTCCTTTATTTCTCTGTTGAGTTTCTGTACAGCCTAGACAGTGGTGAGAGTGTAGTGTTGAAGTCTCCTCCTAATAGTGTGTGGAGTTTCTTTGGTCATTTAAGCTCTAATAATGTTTCTTTTACAAATGTAGGTGCCCTTGTATTTGGAACACACATGTCCAAGATTGATACTTCAGCTTAATTGATTTTTCTTCTGATGAATATGACATATTCTCCTTCATCTCTCTTATTAATTTTAGTTTGAGTTCTGTTTGTTAGATATTAGGATAGATAAACAAGATTGTATCTTAGGTCGATTTGGTCAGAAAATCTTTTCCCAACTCTTTATTCTAAGGTAATTCCTGTCTTGTAGTTGCTATGTATTTCTTGTATATATCCAAAAGATGAATCCTGTTTTTATATCCATTTTGTTAGACTGTGTCTGTTTATAAGCAAATTGAGTTCATTGGTATTAAGAGATATTAATGATCACTGTTAGTTCCTGTCATGTTTTTGTTTTTGAAGGTGGTGGTATTGTGTATGTGCTTCCCTTTGTTGGATTTTGCTGGTGTGGGATTATCTATTACCTGTGTATTTGTGGGTTCAGCTACCTTCCTTGGGTCTAGTTTTCCTTTTAGTAATTTCTGTAGGGTTGGACTTATGGATAGGTATTGCTTAAATGTGCCTTTCACATGGAACATCTTATTTTCTCCTTCTATGATGATTAACAGCTTTGCTTGGTGTCATAGTCCGGGCTGGCACCTATGGTCCCTTAGTGTATTTAGAACATCTGTCCTGGACCTTCTGGATTTCAAAATTTCCATACAGAAATTGGTTGCAATTCTGATAGGTCTGCCTTTATATTTTACTTGGCCTTTTTCCTTTGAATCTTTTAGTATCATTTATTTATTCTGTATGCTTGACATTATGTCATGAGGGGACTATTTCGGGGTCCGTTCTATTTGATATTCTGTAAGCTTCCATAGGCATGTCCTTCTGTAGGTTGGGAATGTTTATCTTTATGGTTTTGATGAATATATTTTGGGTGTCTTTGAGATAAAATTCTCCTTCATCAATCCTTATTATTCTCAGGTCTTTTCATGGTGTCCCAGATTTCCTGGAAGTGTTAAGAATTTGTTGGATGTAACTTGTTCTTTGACTGATGAATCTATTTCTTCTATTGTATATTCAATGCCTGACTTTATATCATCCATCTCTTCTATTCTGTTGGTAATGCCTGCATCTGTAGTTTCTGATCACTTACCCAGATTTTCCATTTTCAGAATTCCCTCAGTTTGTGTTTTCTTTATTATTTTGCTTCAATTTTCAAGTTTTGAACCATTTAAATTACCTGTTCGATTGCTTTTCCTAGGCTTTCTTTAGGGGATTAATTGACCTTTTTTCCAATTTTTATATATATTTTCCTCCACTTTTTAAAGGGTATTTTTAATTTCCTCTTTAAGGGACTCTATCACATCCATTAAGTTATTTTTAACGTCATTTATTTTGATTAATTTGCATTGGGATATTCAGGTTATGTTGTAGAACCACTAGTTATTGGTAGTGTCATGTTGTTCTTTATGTTTTTGAATGTATTCTTACACTGTGGTCTACCAATCACTTCTTCCAATTGGCACAAATGGGTCCTGTGGTTTTGGTGGTAGCTTTTTCTCCTGAAGCAGGTGGGGACTGTGGCTAAGGTGATTGGTTATTGGAATGGTGTGGTTGGGTATGTGAAGAAGGATGCTAAAAAGAAAGTCCACACTAGTTCAGAATTGAGTATAATAAGTGGTTATTCATTTAGGGTGTAGACTCACTGATTATAATCCTCTGCATGAACGGGAACAGGAACCAAATCCCACAGCCAAAAGAGAGGCTAGATGTGTGATATACATTGGCATGTATAGTATAAGAGGCCACACCCAAGTGGGCGGGTAACTTAAAGGCTACTAGCTGTGGGAATTTCTACAGCAGGTTTGTAAGGAAAGGCCTCCTTCTGTGGGTGGTGGATATGCATGGAATGACCCTCTGGGGTCCAGGCACTAGAAAGCAGGGCTGTCTTCCTGGGAAGTCAGACATTCACCTCCTCTTCTATGTGCAGAAGTTTCTGGTGGTCACTCCTCTAATTGCAGGCTGGCTTGCAGGTCCAGTCAATTTATTCACATTTTAAGAAGCAGCTTTCTAAATTTTGAATAAGATGGAAGAGAATTTCTATCCAGTTTTAGTATTAATTTGTTAGCTTTAACATTTTTCTGTCTTTTTTTAATGCAGGTCTAAGGTCAGCTTCTTCAATATTTGCTTTAGTAGGACAGTTTTTGAGTCAATTCAATCTGTTTTAATTCTTATCTTAACTTTCTAAAGAGCTTGATTAGAGAATTAGATTTTGGGTGACAGTCTCTTTTTAAGAAATTTTTAACTTTGAATGGCCATAAACTCAAATGTCCTAGAATTTTCACATTCAATTAAACCAGACTAAACAAAGGATGGGTATCTTGTTTTGTATACAATGAACAATGAAAGAAAATAAATGTGTCTTTTTTTTTTGAACATGGTAGCCCCAGTTCAATATACTAGCCAACAAGAACATAATCTGCTGAAGTTGACTGCTTTTCTATTTTAATCTTGGTTCCTTTATATTCATTTATTTACCATCTTAGAATCATGAGCATCCTATAACACATTTTTTTCTTTCATTCTTTTTATTTTTTTTAAACAAGTTTTTAAATTTTATATATTGATCTCAGTTCCTCCTTTCACTTCCTCCGCATTCCTCTTCTCCAGCCCCATCCACTACTCAGAGAAGATGAGGCTTCCAATGGGGGAGTCATCAAAGACTTTCACATCACTGGAGGCAGGACCAAGGCTCTCCCCCTGTATCTAGACTGAACAAGGTATCCCTCCATTGGGTAAGGACGTCAAAAAGTCATTTATGCACTAGTGATAAATCCTTATTCCATGACCATTGACTCCACAAACTGCCCAAGCCACACAACTGTCATATTCAGAGAGCCTAGTTTAGTCATATTCAGGTTCCCCTACTGTCAGTCTGGAGTCGGTGAGTTCCCACTAGCTTGGGTCAGCTGTTCTTGTGTGTTTACCCATCATTGTCTTGATCCCTTTGCTCCTATTATTGCTCCTCCCTCTCTTTGACTGTATGCCAGAGCTGGCCCAGAGTTTTCCTGTGGATATCTGCATCTGTTTCCATTAGTTACTGGATGAACGTTCTATGGTGAAAATTAGGGTAGACATCAATCAGATTACAGGGAAGGGTAGTTCAGACACCCTGTCCACTATTAGTTTCAGCACAGAATTCTACCAGAATCTCAATGAAGAGCTAATATTAATAATTCTTAAATTAGAATAGAATAGAAACAGAAGAAATATTGCCAAAGACTTTTTACAAGACTAATGTTTTTCTGATATACAAAACGTAAAAAAATCGAATTAAGAAGTAGAATTACAAACCAATCTCCCTCATAAATATTGGTGCAAAAATACTCAATAAAATACTGGCAAACCGAATTCAAGAACACATCAGAAAAATCATCCACCATGATCAAGTTCAACATATAAAATTCTGTCAATGTAATCCACCACATAAAAATCCTGAAAAAAAAGAACAGATGATTATCTCATTACATGTTGAAAAGGACATCAACAAAATTCGACACCCCTTCATGATAAAGATATTGGGGAGATCGGGGATACAAGGAACATACCTAAACATAATAAAAGCAACACACAGCAAGCCAACAATCAACATCAAGTTAAATGGAGAGAAACTCAAATTGATTCCTCTAAAATCAGGAACATGATAAGTCTTTGTACTTTCTCCTTATCTGTTCAACATTGTACTCGAAGTTCTAGCTAGAACAATAAGACAACAAGTGGCAATCAAGAGGATATTAATTGGAAAGGAATGAGTCAAGCTTTCCTATTTGCAATTGATATGATAGTGTACATAAGTGAGCCCAAAAATTCTGTCAGGGAACTTCTGCAGCTTTTAAGCACCTTCAGTAATGTTGCAGGATACAAGGTTATCTAAAAAAGAAATCATCAGTTGCTCTCCTATATACAAATGATAAATGGTCTGAGAAAGAAATCAGAGAAACATCACCCTCACAATAGTCACAAACAACATAAAATATTTTCAGATAATTCTGAACAAACAAGTGAAAGACCTGTATGACAAGAACTGTATGTCTCTGAAGAAAGAAACTGAAGAAGATAGCAGAAAATGTAATCATCCCCCATGCTTTTGAATAGGAAGGATCAGCGTAAAAATTGCAATCTTACCAAAAGCAGTTTACAGATTCAATGCAATCCCCATCAAACACTTAGTTTATACTTATACTTATTTTTATTTTGTATAAGTGTAAGCACTTATATTTATTTTTATAGCTCTGTGGCTTTTTGTTACAAATATTGATGAGCACATAGGTAGACAAATATGGCTTAAAATTGATTATGCATTTACTCCAGCTTGACCTTCTGGTGTGTTTTAAATAAATTAATTTTGACTTGAAAGTAAGGATATTCCCCCATTGTCTTGGTGGTTGATTAGCATGATTTTTGAGTGAACTTCTCTAATATTCCTTGTGCTGGTAGTAGGACTTCTGCCTAGTCCACCTTCTATTTCGTCATATTGTGTTCAAATTTACCTCTGTCATACCCTCACTGAAGCAGATTATGATAGCCTCTGAAAAACTCATTTTACTTGAGGCTTCACGTGCTTTTAGTTTTGTAAGGGGCAATGAGTTGCAAATTCCGTAGCAGCAATGGAAAGTCCGACCTGACCACTACCACTCCTCTAGCCAATGTTCTGTTCTACAACTAGGCATCGCCCGAAAGCAGCTCTTTGTGCCCAACTCACTTTCTAGCTTCTACATAAGACATCTTATTGTCACCAGATAGCTTTCTCTCATTGTTTGTATTATGACTTAAGATGATGTTGACTGGAACTTTCAATGTTACTGCAAATAAAAGGATAACATTTTTATAACTGATTTATATTCTACTGTATAAGTTCTTTGTAATAATCATACAGAATGGGGCTTCCTCTGGGAAAAGAATTCAGGAAAGTAATGCCAAAGTAAACACCCACACACTCATAAAACAAAAAACATATCATATATATCCTCCCATCCATTGACAGGAATCTGAATTAATCCTATCCCTTAGCTGTTGTCAACACTGTAATGAAAATCATGGCTGTGTGCATTTATTTGTGATATGTTACTATTAAAATTTCATGTCTGCATTAAATTACTGATTTTTCTGTGTAAGTACATAAAAGGAATTCAAATAAATAATAATTATATGGGGTAATTATAAATGACCTTCATTCAATTCCTGTCACTCTGTTCAAACACTGAAATAACACACAATTTCTTGCATATGTATGCAGTGTTTATTTGTTAATAAAAATACTTTTATCTGTGAAAATTCAAGAGATATTTAAGAAGACAGAAATTGTGTCTAGCCTGTTGGATCATTACACATTTCATTTTGTCAGAAAAATAACATTATGGATTTATATAAACATACAAAATGAAAATAAATTAAAAATTGGAAACAATAATATATTATTTGCTAATTCTTCCATAGACATAAATATAGACATTTTTCATAAACTTTTATTGCTTTGAAAGTGACTCTTGTTCCTTTCACAGATTTTATGCTTCATCATTTTACATACATACCGTCCCTGGATTTGTACTGTCCTGAGCTATAGAGGAATACAAACTGTGAACTGAGAGATAATTTCCTATCAGTACTTTAGGAAACAGCTTCACAAGTTTATAGGGACTAGATCTTCTATAGTCATTACTTAGAAATATAATCTTTACTCTCCAAAAGCCAATCTATAACATCCGAGATTAAGAATCTCAGAGATATAAATCCAAGCACAGGAAAATTCTTTAAACAACAAGGCTGCTTGGATACCTACCTAAAACACTGAGGCAAAATTTGGACAATGATAGAAATTAGTGCCAAGTGGATATCTAAAAACCAAAAGGCTAAATTAAACCAGACTTCTTATGCCTTTAGCTATTCTTCTTTCTGGGCTAATATTGCATTCTAAAATGCCTTAAGAAAATATTTTATACTTGGAAACTAATTTTATGTTTTTTTCTTTCCTATTTTGTTTAGTTATGTGAATTTATTTCAACACTAAAGCATTTGTGGCATTTTTCTTTAGCTTTAGAGAACATTGTTTTCCCACATCATGTCTACAAATGTCACACCTACCTAAACAATTCAGATTATGCCCCAAGAAAGATTAATTCCTGATTTGATAAAATGCCAGTAAATATATTTTCATTGAAGATTATCTATGGTAAGAATAAGTTATAAAAATGCTTGAACAAAACACATACCCAGAATTCAATAAGTGTTAGCGTTTTAGTAAATTATAAAAAGCGTTAATATAAATTTATACCATTTAGGTTTTATTTGCTTGTGAGTAGACTCATGCCTATATTTCTTCTCTAAAGTTCCATGTCACTTCCTTATGCTACAATGAAGTGCTCTCAATATTTTTTACAGAAATTTTGTCAGAATAGAAGAAGTGATAGACCTGTCATACATTGTCAACATTATGAGTTTGCTCTTCCTGAATTTCAGACAGTGTCCATCAGGAATTTCTGCTCATCTGAATATTACTTTGTGAAGACTTGGAGAATAAAAAGCAACAACACATATTGTTTACTAACTTGTCTTCTATTTCATCCTTTGTTGAATAACACAAGAATTGAAGTACTTTCCAAAGTAACAAATGTGGCCAGAATGATGAGAATTTTCCTGTTCTTCTATAATGGATGCCTCAACCATTGGGGTGATTTCATGATTTCACGTGTGTGTGTGTGTGTGTGTGTGTGTGTGTGTGTGTGTGTGTGTGTGTGTGTGAAATGACATGATGTATATCTATCTATCTATATCTATATCTGAAAACCAAAGTAAGCAAGAACCTTCTATTTGATAAAAATTCTAGGTTTTATACAAAATATGATTATTCAGAATTGGTCACTATCCCTATATAATTAACTATCTTTTATAATTTGGAATATGCTATACCTAAAAGTGTGGATAACTAATTGAACAGGGTTTAATAGATGCACTGATTTTACATAGTAAGAATCATCATGAGTCCTTGTCATGGGACCACCAGAGGGGGGATAAACTGCAAATGAGTTTAAATTAAGACATCAGTTAAGCAGGAAGGGCCAAAGGCTAATGGAGTCTCTAAGTTTATAATAGATACAATTTATTTTCACCAAGAAAATGCAGATCCAATTCTAAACCTATTAGCCAAGAGAAATAGTGTTGTCTGGAGTATTTTGAATCTGAGTTTTTAGATTATATAAAGCAAATCAGTAATTAATATAATTAATAGATAAATGCACTAATATTGATCTTTCATAATAGTATAAATATCCTAAAAATTACTATGAATGTATCTAAAGTAACATATTATGAATGAGCCATTTTCAAAGTATTTGACTGCACCTTGGGGGCTCAATCCATTGCTCTGATGTGAATGTGGGTCTCTGTCTCTATCTCCATCCATCGGATGAAATTTCTATAATGGTAATCAAGATAATCATCAATGTGACTATGGTACAAGGCTAGTTCTGGCACCCTCTCCTCTGCTGCCTGAATACCTAGCTGGGGACATGCCCGTGGACACCTGGGATCCCC
>PVIU01029029.1:0-18115 GCA_004026605.1 Ondatra zibethicus
GATGCTTTCTTCCTAAAGGCACTCCATCTCTATATTTACTTTATTCTTTAACTACCTTAGGACAAATACCTGTTCTCACAGTCTTTCAATATGCCCGTTCCAGTATTGCTTTTATTTCTTTTCAGATGGATTCTTGTCCTCGTGGGCAATCACATGATTCATCAATGCTACAATTAACTTTCTAACCTTTTACTATCACCATGCCTTCACCGCAATGATCTGTCCATAGATTAGTCACCACATATGCCTCATCTTTTTCTCCACCTGGACTGATGGGGGAAGCAAATCATGTCAATTGACTACATCATGCCTGATGATATAGTTCTCCAAAATTTACTTGAAATTTTCTATGAATTATATAATTGCAAGTAAACAAGTTTTAAAAATATGTATTTGAGATAGGTTTCAGTTTTGCCATCTGTGTTTTTCCAGTCCTGGTTTCAAAGAATAGAATCTGCTCCGTGTACTTTCAATTTCATGTGTTATAGAAGACTAAATAAATGTAGACTACATGACAAGATTTCAAAAACTCTCTGAACTACCTGGGACTACCAAAAAGATCTTCCAAGAATCTAGGAAATCAGAGGTTTGTCTACAAAAGATGGGCGTCACAATTAGAATTATATTTAATTATTCCCAAGTCTTTCTATTTTTATTCCCATAAAAAGGCATGGTTCCAATCATGAATTTGCCAAGATGTATGGTATCCAGTGGAATTAAGCCTGAAAATAGCCCCCAGTGATTATTGTCTCTTAGTATCCATGCCTTTTTATACTGTGCTCCCATATCAAAAAGGGTTGACCATGGGCAGTGGTGGCGCACACCACCTTCAATCCCAGCACTCAGCAGGCAGAGGCAGGCAGATCTCTGTGAGTCTGAGGCCAATCTGGTCTACAGAGTGAGTTCCAGGACAGGCTCCAAAGCTACAGAGAAACCCTGTCTCGAAAAACAAAAAAATAAATACAAACAGTAAAACACAAAAAGAAAGAAAGAATAGAAAGAAGGAAGGAAGTAGAGAGAGGGAGGAGAGAGAGAGAGAGAAAGAGAGAGAGAGAGAGAGAGAGAGAGAGAGAGAGAGCGAGGAGAGCTCACCTATGTGGCAAACTTGATACAGTAAACGTAAAACAGTTTATCTCTTGAATCTCTGTCATAAAAGATAATGCTTCTATTTTTATCACTCTTGACTCATTTCCACTAGAAGAAACCAACCATTCTGAGAGTAATGAAGCCCATGTGGGTAAGAACAGAGGCACCTTCCAAGAACCAGTCATGAGAGTCACCATGGATCCTCTAGCTCCAGTCAAGTCTTCAGATGACTACAGCTTCATCAGAAACTTCAGTACAGATTTGGCAAGCCAAGATTCCCCCAAAATCTCTGACACACAGAAATTGTGAGTTAAGAAAATGCTTATTTCTTCAAGTCAGTGAGTATTGGAGTAATTTTATTGTAATAATAAATGACCAAGATAGATATCCACATCTTAGACTTGGATCAACCTGCTTCTCCACCTCCTACTTCAATGTTCATTAACTTTTTGATAAAGGTTAGGAAACTCCCTTTGAACCAGCCACTTAAAGAAAATTGCCATATCTAGATAAAAAATATATACCATATTAAAACATTTAGAGCAATCAAAAAACTAGCAAACTAGAAGATTGTCATCACTTATCAGAAGTCAAATAAGCTTCAGTTTGGGGTGTTTGATTAAGGATGAATTACAATATATACCCTGTAGGGTTAGAGGTGAGAGGAGGTTTAAATGAAGATATAAAATGTGTAGTCTTTTTATTTTAAAAGGTGAAGAATTCAGAGAAATGATAGCAAATGAAAAATGATGAGGTAAATTTCAGAAAAGAGCCAAGTGAGAAGACTCAGATTCTGTAACTAAAACAGGCAAGTGTGGTCTGGGAGTCAAGATAGATCTTAAGCAGGCCTGATAACTTAAAGAATTGAATGAGAATTTCCACTGATATCTACTGAACAGACAACATTTTCTATTGGATTTTAGTTCATTTAACTTCTATTTCTTCCCTATACACATGTGCCCAAGAATATGTATCCTTTAGCACTCTCTCTCTTTCTCATGCACACACAACACGTGTATGAAATCATAGCCTATGAGCAATGAGGGTTGTTTGTATGCATGTGTGTATTCAAGCTGTTTATGAAAATATATATATGTACACATGCATGCTTTGATGTGGAAGCCAAAGGTTGAGTAGTGGGAGCCTCCTTGCCTGACTTTTTACCTGGCTGCTGGAAATAGAACTCAGGTCCTCGTTTTACACAGCAAGTACTTTACCAATTGTTCTGAGCCATCTCCCTAGATCTAGCTGTTTCTTTCTGTGAGATTTCCAGGGAGAAACCTGTGTTCTAGAGATAGCAACTGATAACGTTTTTGAAGTGTTCCCCATGTCGTCCTATAGAGTGTTTAATTTTCAAACATCACAGGTTACGCACGCATTCATTTGTCTTCAAATAATCTGCACATTTGGGGGTCATGGTCAAAGTGCTATAATATTTCCAAGTAACCAGAAAGACTAGTTTGAATAAATCAGGTAAGTTCCTCTCAAGTTGTCCCATGGCATAGGGTACTTTGTGAAGTTCATCACCAATTGACATTCCTCCCCCATTTGTGCTTTTTACTTTAATCTGATACATATAAAGGAAGGGGTAGCTAAAGAGTGGCATTTAGTACACATGAAAAAAACAGAGTGTAAATCTACTCAAGGGTTGACATTTACTCTAATCTCCTGTGAGAATATTGTTCAACCTCCCTCCTTATTTTAAGCCACTATATGTTGGAACTTGAACTTTTTATCATTTCAGTATTTTGTTTAAGAATAGATTATGGGTCAAACTGATACCAGAAATGTTTGGAAATATTTGCCTAGGAGTAAAATCTAACTCTTTATTAAATTCCAAGGTGTGATTTTTCAGGCTCAACCACTAACAAATACAAATGCAGGCCTAATAAGTAAAGCTGACCTCCTCCCAAAGGGATCTGTTGTACAACCAGTGAGTGGAAACCTCTGTGGGTGGGTTGAAGTCGAGAGTTCGGCCCTACTTTTACATACACACAAACTCAGGACCCCAAAAGTTACTCAACTTCTCATATTAAATGGCATAGTACTTACCTTTAATCTATGAACATACCCTGTATACTTTAAACATCTCTGAATTCCTTATAGTAGCCCATATAATGGAAATGTTTAGACATAGTTTTCATACTTTACTGGTTTGGAAACAGTGAGGGAAAAAGTCTGTACAATTTCAATATAGGCATCTTGTAACCTTGTATGAATATTTTCAATACAAGGTTAATTGAATCAACAGATGTAGTAGGTACCAAGGATAAACGAGGTCAAGTGCATTTACACTCCTGCTTCCGGCGCCTTCATTTCTAGGACCTTGTCTTTTTTCTAATTAAAAATATGGCACCAGGATTTATCTCTACTGCCTGTACTGGATTTTTGAACCTATTCTCTTTGGATGTATACCTTGCTCAGCCTAGATACAGTAGGGTGGGCCTTGAACCTTCTCCAAAGCAGTGTGCCTTAACCTCTCTGAGGAGTGGCTAGGGGGTGGGGTGGGGGTATGTGGAGGGAATGGGAGGAGGGGAGGGAGTGGGAACTGGGATTGGTATGTAAAATGAGAAAAGATAGTTTTCTTTTAAAAATAAATAAATAAAAGAATAACAACAGCAATAAAAAGAGATGACACATAAAAAAAGAATTTTAAATTTTAAATCACATAAAAAAATAATTACATCATATCTCCCATTCCTGTCCTCTCTCTAATCCTCCCATGTCTGTCCCTCCAACATCCTCCATGTTTCCCCCTAACTCCCTCTCAAACTGATAACCTCTTTTTATTATTATTGGTACAGATATATGCATAAATATATAAATACAACCTACTGAGTCCCTTTAGTGTCGCTTGTGTTATATGGTTTCTGGCTGAGCACTTTGATTTGGGTACCTATTAGAGGGCTCATCCATGAGGGAAGCTAATGCTCCTTCTCGCAGCAGTCATTAGCTTTCTGTAGCTCCTTGCCTCGTAGTGATGCTCTGTGATATTTCTCTACCATTGTTCACATGTCCACTAAGGAGGACATACTTCAAGTATCTCTAATAAGATCTCTTACTGAGAGTAGAAGGAAATGGGGAGCCTTTGAAGAACAGTACTCAGGATTCTGAGATAGTACTTTTCCACTCTTAAACTTCAACCTGACTCCAGCGTCTGTATGACTGACAGATTCATTTGTCTGAAGCTCCACCCATCAACAATCACTGAGATCCACAATGTTTCACCTTCACATACAGACTCCAGAAGTGAATAATGGTTCCAGGACATTCAAGCATAACCCAATCTGTGGATACTGAACTGTTTATATAGAATTTCATTATGGTTGCCTATAACCTATCTGTATCTTCCTGTTTGCTTTAAATCAGCTCTGGGTTACTTAGAGTTTCTCATACAAGGGAAATACATTGTTACATGGGGAAATGCAATTAGGGGAGTCAACACTTTCTCTAGCTTTAAGCTCTCACACCATTAGCTGCAAGAGGTCAAAGGTTTGTTCTTTGGTTTTTGGATTGTTATATTAATTTTCTATTCTGTCACTTGGGGTCTTAGCTCTTTTCCACTTCACTTGGCCCCTTGCCAGGACTACAATTTCCCTTTCTTAAAATAAACAAAGAATGACAGTTTAAAACTTCAAATTACTGAGCACATGAAGCACGTAAGCTTGGTGCTTGATTTTTTTTAAAAAAATTGAATTTTAGTAAGTTTGCTTCAAAATATTTTATTAACAAAAGTCTTATATAAACAATAAAAGGAAAGAAAAGTATGCTTCACAATGAATAATATGCTGAGAGCATGTGTGTGATTGTAGTTTCTAATAACAGACTAAAGGGAGAGTTAGAAAGAGTAAATATATTCATATACTTTGAAACATTTCAAGGTTAAAAAAACATTGTGCCAATTTTTAAGGGCAAAGAAAGCACATAATAAAATAGACTTTAAAAATTACAAATGAAAATCTGTACATCAAGGATATTTTTAAGGCCTTCCCAGGTAAAGGGCACTCACTATGTAAGGCACGGCACTATGTAAAAAGAGATGAGGAACCACCAAGATTGTAACATCACATCAGGTATTGCAAGTCTGGCCCATCTCAGCTTGTAGGATCATCTCTTCTTTTCTCAAGGGGAAAGTGTCAATGAGGTTGAAGAGAGCCATGGGTGTCACTAGGGAGACATAGCGTTCTTTGTCTGTTCCGTGCTTATCCACTAGCACCATGCTGAAGGAGTAGAGTGGGATTCGAAGCAACAGCCTGGAATAAATAAAAGAAGACTTGGCTATGTTAAACCCTGACCTCCAAGACTTCTAGGGAGCAACCAGATCCCTCTGGTAATACTTTTCAGAGAAATGCTTGATGCCTTGATGCCATGAAGGAATTAATCATTTTTAGGCCCCCGCCACTCAACGTGTGGACCTGGGACCCATAGCATCACATGAAAGAACTTGCTCATGTCTGACCTTATACCTAATAAATTAGAATCTGTGTTATTAGTAATATCTCCAGAAAAGTTGAGAAATTCTGCTTTAGATTATTGGGCTCTGAAAGATCTCAGGCTAGCTATGGTACTATAAACCAAAGTTGCTACACAGCATGTAGAACAAGGCTAGATTTGGGGAGCAGTAATGTCAGAGCTATAACAGTGATGATTATCCAGCAAGAGTATTTGACCACTCAGGGGACATTTGCCCATGTCTAAACACACTTTTGGTTGTCCCAAGAAGGGAGTTAGCTACTACTGGCATCTAATTGATAAGTGTAAGACATACTGCTATATTTATCCTACAATACAGGCCAGCTTTCTAACCAAGCAAATCCAGCCTCAAGTGTCCAAAGGGCCAAGGTTGAAGAAGCCTGAACAAGGTACATTTGATTAAAGTAACATTCAAAAAAAAATGATAGTGATGACTATTTCAGGAATTAAATTAGAACTGTCTGGGCTACACCCAGACATTCCTTCCTACTTATTTGACTATAATTAGTACCACAAATAAGTTTTAAAAGTATTCTGGCATGGTTTCAAATGTGTGGTATTTTTTCAACATATGGATTTCATCTATGTAGATGTTTTATATCAATACCAGCAAATTAAAATGAGAAAGGCAAGAGAAAAGTAAGCAGACAGCTGAGCCCAGTGAAATAACAAGGCCACCCAATCTCCTCTCCTGCTTTTGTTCCAGTTGAAATGAAACAGGCAGAACATACTCTGCCATATGAATTTAAAGTGAATTTTTCCCCTTATGAATGGTTCCAAGATTTTTTTTAATTGTATAAAGAAAAAGTAGTGAGATGGGTAGGCTAGTCAGAGATAGGGGATGAATTGGAAGAAAACATGATAACGTACATGCATGAAAATGCCTTAATGAAACCCATTCATTTTTATGATAACTTGAAAAATTAATAAAGATATTATTGCGTAAAATATAAACTGACTGCACTTCTCAAAAAGCAGTTTCATGAAATAAGGAAATAATTAGTATTTTCCCCAGTGGAAAGCTGACTTGCTAATCCATATCTATTGACTAGAAATCCAAAGGAAGATGACGGCACTGCCTCCACCAGGCACCCCACAGTCGAAGTATCCGAGGTAAGTTCAAGCACAAGAGGCTTCCAGGAAAGTAGAGAAGTGAGAAACTAAGCAGGGATGGAAGGAGAAAAGCGCCAAGTGGTGCCACGGCTGGAGCCTCTGGGAAAGATAGCTGGATGAAACACTGCTCCACGTGGTTTTAGAACAGTTCTGAGGCCCAAAATGGTAACATCCCCGTGGCTATTACACACATTCTTCATGTGACTCTTGTACCTTGATTAACACAAAATATTAACAGAAAAAGGGGGGAGGACAACTGCCGTGGGAAAAGAGAAATGGTCACATCAGCAACAGCAACACAGGTGGGTCCCACTGGAGCTGAGAGACCACAGACATCTCAGAGATGGGTGTTAAAGTACATCACGGATTGTGAGCTTGGTTTGAGGGTGAGGTTGGCAGCACTTCTGAACTACAAGATGACTATTATCAGATTGGAAGGAACTCTTCCTGGATCACCTTCCAGGGTGAAAATACTTGAAATAACTATTTTCAAGTCTGAAAATAATATGATTATTAAAGTGATGTCCTTTTTGGTTCATGTCTACTCTGTTCTTCATTTAACAGTTTAAATTACACCAAGAATTTATTATTGTTGTGTATGCATTTATCATGTATATGTGTATCTGTGTCTACCCCTATTATCGTAAGAAAGTAATTTTAAAACTGCAAAAAAAATTATTTTTATGTATGATTGTGGTATATATGTGTCTGTGTTTGTGCTTGCATGTGTGTGGTATGCATATACCATATATGTGCAGGTACATGTACATATGTGTGGATGTGGGTGCGGTAGCCCAAGGTTGGCATCAGGAGACTGACTCAATGGCTCTTTATCTTATTCATCAAACTGGGACCTCTCAATTGAACTCCGAGCTCATTGACAAGGCTAATCTAGATAGCCAGCTTGCTCCAGAGATCCCTGTCTCTGTCTTGTAAGGCTGGAGTTAAAGACAGGCACATCATGCCATCTTTGACTTTACTTATGTTTTGAGGATCTGATCTTGTCTTCACGTTTATGAGGCAAGCACTTTATTCATTGAACCATCTCTTTGGCCCCCTGCAACAAGTTTTGTTTAAGTAATTGATAAATGGTATGATAGAAAGGTGGGGTTTTTTTCCATATAGACCTAAGATAGAATCATCTGGAAAGAGGTAACCTCAATTGAGAAATGTATCCACCATATTGGCCTGTAAATAAGCCTGTGGGGCATGGTTCCTGTGGGCTCTTTCCTTCATTTTTTAAACAGTTTAAAATTACATCAAGATTTTATTATTGTTGTATATGTATTTATCATTGTGTCTATCTGTGTCTGCCATCTATCTATTTTCTTGATTTATGATTGATATGGGAGGGCCCAGACCATTGGGGTGGTATCACCTCTGGACAGGTGGTCCTGCATGGTATAAAAGTGCGAGCTGAGCAAGTCAATAATCAGTGTTCTCCTACAGTCTCTGCTTCAGTTCCTGTCTCCAGCTTTCCTCTTGCCAAATGATGCTAGATTGTGTTAAGGTGACCTAAAACTAATCAGAGCATCTCTGTGATGCAGCTCTTAGGAAACTTTTGTGAACTTATTTGAACACCTTTGGTAGAATTCACCAAATGCCATTTCATTGTCTTCATAAAAATAATAAACCACCGCATTTCACAGCCTCTTTTGAAGTTCAAGTGCAATACTGTAATGAGTTCTGGCCAATGGACTGAGGGGTATAAGTGATATGCAACATTTCCAAGGGTAAACACAGAAGAGTATGCTATAATTTGGGTGGTAAGTGTCCTCCAAAGTCCCACATGTTAAAAACTTACTTAGGCAGCACTAGTGGGGCATGGCAGACACTTTGAGAAGCAAGATCTACCATGAGGATTTTAGGACATTTGGAGGCCTCTCCTCAAAAAGGATTATGAAACCCTGGTCTCTTTGTCTCTCTGTCTCCTGGCCCTTGATATAAGTAACTTACATGACCATGTGTTCCCTTCATGAGAGGTGACCTTCACTAGAGACTCAAAGCAATAGAGTTCCCCCATCTCTGATTGTAGCCACTAGAATTATGAGCAAAAGAAACAACTGTAGGAGTTGCTTGCCTCTGGTATTTTGATATAACAACAAGAACCTTACTAATACCATTATTTACTTTTACGTTCTTTCTTCCTCATTTTCAGAAAACTGAAGTTAATGTAAAAGATGGTAAAGCCATCTGAGACTCCAAAAGACAAGGAGATTTCTGGGGCCTTGAGAACAGAGACTGGCTCTGTCCCCTGCAGTATACCAAAGATAAAAGCTAGGCAAGAAAGGAAGATTTTAAGAAGTGTTAGTTTAGCCGAGCGGTTGTGGTGCACGCCTTTCATCCCAGCACTCAGAAGGCAGAGGCAGGTGGATCTCTGTGGAGTTCGAGGCCAGTCTGGTCTACAAGAACTAGTTCCAGGACAGGCTCCAAAGCCATAGAGAAACCCTGTCTCAAACCTCCCCCCGCCCCCCGCGAAAAAAAAAGAAGTGTTAGTTTACCCTCATTACCCATCTCAAGGTGGCCAAGAGATTCAAGAAAAAAAAAATGTAGGTTATTCTGAAATTGTCTTTCAGCTGCTAAATATGGTTTTAATACATTACTCAAGGTCTGACTATTAGGGCTGTAGCTTTATAAGCATGACAAAAAGGAGATACAATTGTTGAAACAGAGATATGGACAAGTGCTCCGGGAAAGATGGGGGCAAAAAAGATCAAGCCTGAAAGGGCTAATTAGTATCTATCCTAATATGGGCAAGAACTGCTGCTTAGGGCATTTTGTTTTCAAATCATCCTCTCCTTCTAACAGAGAGAGAGAGAGAGAGAGAGAGAGAGAGAGAATATGCTTGGTTAGAGGGGAAAGAAGAAAACACTAGCAATTTTCCACTGCATAATTTAGTTGAACATGCAGAAACATGTCAATTAGCATGATTATAATACTCCCAGAATAAAAGTAATTAAACACTGAAGGTTGCCTGAATTAAATACTGAATAGAAAAAAATCAGGGAACCTGACCGGGTACAAGAGCATCCATGGTGAGATTCAAGTGTATTCACAGGGAATGAAATTTAAGAAGAGAGCAGCTCCTTACCTGAGCTGCAGAGCTAGAGCTGGAGGCATAATCTTTGCTCTGATCCTGCCGACGAGGGTTGGGAACACTCCTACCAGCTCCACCACTGTGACATGTCGAAGATCCAGGCCACACTGTGCTTGCTGGGGGTGGAAGCAACGGGGAGGTGTGAGTATAACTAAGGAACTGCAGACTGGCACCCCAGCAATGGTCTTGTGGGTGCTTCTTTGCCCATTCCAAATTGTTCTGAAAACAGTTGAAAAACTAAGTCTAATCTGGTACCTAGAAAATCTAAGTATCTTCCTAGTGGAATTATACAAAACAGCCGGGCAATGGGATTTTGAAATCCTAAACACAATGGGTACTCTAAGGTACTTCTAGACATGGTGAGACTTTGCATGAGTCAACTTTCCTAAAACTCATCCAAGACACTACCCCTATCCCCACCCTGAAGTTTCTAATCTCATTCTTATAAGGAATTATTTCAGAGTTCCCCTTTCTTCACTAATTACCCATCCTCCACACACTCAAGCCCTATGCTCCCATACCCAAACCCCAAGAAAACAAGGAGAAACTTGTAGAGGCTTAGTCAACTACATGTTAGGAGGTCTCACAAGGAGTAGCAGTGATAATCAAAACCAAAAACTTAACAGAAGATAAATAAGATGAATCTGATTGAATGGGAAAAATAAATTTAAATCCTGAACTTTTTCAACAGTACTATATGAAGCAATAGAATTATTGCTAAGTCAATCACATCCTGGAAGGTAAATGTGAATGTGCTGGTAAGAAGAAAAATATAAGAATATCTAGATCCAAAATGCCATAGCCAACTAGCTAATGAGGAGTTTAACTGAGGCCTGGGGAACAGGAACGGGCTAAGGTTGAGGGCTAGCAATAGGCCAAATTTGGTCATGAGCCAAGGTTTACTGATATAGAAGAAAGGTGAGTTTATTCATTTTTTTCAGAGATAAGGGCTCAAGGCATGTGTGGCCATGCATGCCATGCTGCTATGCCAAGGACCATAAAACCAGGTAGGTATATACATTTGCATTTTATGAGGAGCAAGAAGGTTGTGCTGGCTAGTTTTATGTCAACTTGACAAAAAGCTAAAGTCATCTGAGAGGAGGAAACCTCAATTACCGAAATTTTTTCATAAGAGTGAACTGTATGCAAGCCTGTAGTTTTCTTAATTAGTGACTGATGGGGGAGGGCCCAGCCTATTGTGAGTAGTGCCCTTCTTGGTCTGGTGGTCTAGGCTGTATAAGAAAGTAGGCTGAGCAAATCATGGGGAGGAAGTCAGGAAACAGCACCCCTCCATGACTTCTGCATCAGAACCTACCTCCAGGCCCCTGCCCTGCTTGAGTTCCTGTCCTGACTTCCCTCAGTGATGGACTATGAATGCAGAAGCGTAAGCCAAATAAATCATTCCTTTCTAAGTTGCTTTTTGTCATGGTGCTTCAACATAGCCATAGTAACCCTAATTAAGACAGAGGTATACAATAGCAGGTAGGGTGAGAGGGATTTATGATACAGATTTAGTGAATTTATTCTTAAATTCGAAATTTAGTGAATTGGTTCTTATCAAGGTAACCCAAACATTTCATGTGGCTCTTCACAGTTCAAGGGTGACCTGTTCAGATGATAAAAAACAGTGGAAGAAAGACTCACTAGTCATTGTATTTACGCTGACATGGGTAGTAAACTGCTGCCTTTGATTAAAGCAAAATCATTCTAACAGGAATTAATGAATGAGAGATCCTAGAAAGGAACTGCAGCAGATCCTGCTTCTTTAGCATTCAGTGAAGTTGACGAACTTCAAGACAAAACTCAGGCAACTTCTAGTATGATCCTTGCAGTTTCTACCCTCCCCCAACATGTTGATTGTCTCATTGAGTAGCAGCAAAATTCACTTTCATTAGAATAGGGGAAATTCCCAGGAAGGGATATGGTGCCTAGAGGTTCTCGGATGCTTTTTATCTCCTTAGCCAGTCTATCGGGAAAATAACTGATTGATCACCTCCAGTCTATGAATGTGCTGGACAGGATCAGCAAAGCCAATTGTTCTTTGGTTGGGCCTGGATGGCATGTCAATTAAGCTTATTAGCAAAGACAGACAAACCTCGTTGATTGGAAAATGATTGGGTTAACTCTGGGGAGTCAATGTTAATAAGGTTATACACCAGCACCAGAAATGAATGACTGTCTCTAAAGTGCTGGTCCCTTAAACTCGCCCTAAATGGATTAGGCATTGAGTCTGGCCTTTGCTTTTAGCAAACTGCCCCTCTTCTTCCTGTTAGAGGTCTCCCTCCCACCTTAGCTTTGCTTCAAGGCCTCACCTGCAGCATCCCCAGCTGCAGTCTGTAGAGGAGGTTTCGAGCTGTGGGTGTGGACACAATGAGAAGTCTCCTTTTCTCATAAAACTGATCCAGAAGCGCGGCTGCTGTTCTGACACCGACATTGACATTCATCGCTGTAATCAGAAATGGTCACATAAGTTCACCCCGTAAGTTCTGGCTTAACTTAGCCAGGCACATACAAAACCCTAAGTAGACCCTGCAATGAGAATTCAAATTGAAGCAGTTGATTTGAGAAGTGAGTTCCTGAAACACTAGTAATAGACAGGCGAGGCGCCCTAGCTTTCTCTTGTTGCTGTAACACATCACATTAAACTCAGTGGCTTAGTCTAACATAAATTCATCATTCTTTTGATATGGCCATGGAGAACATGAGCCAAGTTTAATTATAGTTCTTCTGTGGAAACTGATCAATGACAAACAGCCCTAAATGATTTGCTCACTACACAAAGCAGCAAACAGTCTGGCCCTGAAAAGGAAATTACAAAAGAAAAATGAGATCACACTAGGTAGGTTTTATGAACTTGGTGGTAATATTTCAAACAAGGTTAGCTTTAAAATCATTGTTCATTGCAATTTTCATCTGGTCAGAGATACACTGAGTGATAGTTATGTGTCGACTTCTGAAGGAGAGGCAGTTATTATCTCTAACATTGCCTTTAGGCCTCACAATCTAGGACAGTTTGGTCAATATAAATAGAATTTACATAAGTGTACAATTTAAATTTTTCTAATAGCTTCATTAGAAATATACAAATAAATATGTGACAAGAGCTTTATATGTCAACCCAATATTCAAATATTTCAACATGCCACCAATACAAAAACGTAGGGGTGCTTTATATTCTTTATTGTGCTAAGACTTTTAAATCGGTGTGCATTTTACATTGACCGCATACCTGAATTTGGACTTATTTCAAGTGCTTCATGCCCATATACTGCTAGCAGCTATATAGTTTTATGAGATTATTTGACAATATACTCCAGGCTTCAGTGTCACAAAAATGGACATTAAGTACTTATCTTAGGAGTCTGAGGCTTTTCTGTTTTAATATATTAAATAGAAGACCTTCATCCACCTGCTCTGAATGGTGGAGTAAAAGGAGGGGGAAAGGAAGAGATACCTGGGATTGAGACAAGGGGAAGCATACAAAAGAGTTACTCTAGATTTCACACTCTCAGCCCAATTGCTGCTGTTCATCAGTAAGGATGACTGGCACGCCAGGCAGTGGTTGTGCACGCCTTTCATCCCAGCACTTAGGAGGCAGAGGCAGGCAGACCCCAGTGACCCTGAGGCCAGTCTGGTTTACAGAGCTAGTTTCAGGACAGCTAGGGCTGTTACACAGAGAAACCTTGTCTCGGGAAAAAAAAAAAAAAAAAAAAAAACACTGGTACATTTTGAAGGCTTACCGTGTACTGTTCTATTACAGCACTGAGTAGATGGTCATATTTAAGAGAGGTATGATATTCCTTATTTTACACAGAAGGAAGGATTTCAAATGCCCAAGATATATATATGGCATTCAAGCCAATGATGCAATGCAGGATTTACACTGTCTAAACACAGCTAGCATTGAAAACTCAATCCTCCAGCTGTAAAGTAAGTACACAGTCTATTGGCTTAATGTCACTAAAGGCTGGCCCTGAGTTCTGGCCTCCGGGTTATTTCTTCGAAGATGTGAAGCGGGGAATCAGAGAACAGACAAAAGCAAGACAAGGAGGCAGGTGAGACGAGCTGTAGAATGGGCTTTTCACCTGCTCAGATGAGCAGAGCTGACACTGAACTTTAGAACATGCAGGAAATGAAGCTGCTTTTTCCTGCCCTGGAATCAGGGGACTTCAGATTCTCAGGCTACCTGGAGCAAGAACTGCACACATACCTGCACAGCTGGGTTCCGTGCCAGACCAAGCCAGATTGGATTGGCATACCCGGGCAGGACTACCCTGAAGTTCATAGCCACCAATACAGGAGAATTCACAGGTAGCTCCATAGTTGTCACCATCGCTGGAACACTTCATGTAACCATTGTCTGGGGCATTGAGTTTGCCACAGCGTCTGACTGTAGGGGACACAAACCCAGAAGAGCCTTAGTCCCGAGTCCTCCTTCCATAAAGTAACCAGAGAAGGTGAGGTTTGTCATGAAGTTATGCAACTAGTGAAATGAGTGAGAGGCAAGGAAGACTATTACCTAATGCCCCATAATGGTCACCGCCCATACCAATGGTAGATATTCTTGAGATAGATAGCGGCATTAGCCACCTCATGTTACACATGAGGAGCCTGAGCCCTGAATAGTAAATGATACTACCTGTCCAAATCTTGAAACACAAAGTTTTCAAAAACGATTTTCTCAGACAGACCAAAAAAGGGGACTCCTAAGCACTCTGGTTATTTATCGCAGGTACTGGAGATATTAGCTCAGAGACAGAAACATTACTAAGTGGTAGTCTTCTTGGACAGAATGCGGTGGACTCCTGTGAAGCTAGTCCTGTTTCCTACATAACCCACCCATCCTGGCCCTGGCGTTAAGATGAAATGCTTCCATCAGCATCACCAAAACCTAAGACAAAGCTGACAGTAGCCGTGCTACAAGGGGCATTCAGAACAGTCTGACTTGGGGGCCTGGCCCCCTTCATTTGACAGTCACCAGGAAACAACGGTCTCACCTCTTACTTTCACTCGAAACTTGCACGTGCCCTTGTTCTCAGCCCTGTCATGGACTGTGTATTCAATCTTGTGGTCTCCTTCTGGAAAATTCGAGCCTGGAGGGAGGCCTTTTAGAATAACACTTAAGGAAGAAAGCAGAAATACCCAGGATTATGCTTGTGTACCTAAATAGCGGCTGTTAGGTCTGGAGTCTGTTTCACAGGAGCAATTGGATCTCAGCTAAGGGCAGAGTCACGGTTTTGTTCCTTCGTTTGTTTGTTGCTGAAGGATAGAACAGGGGTTGGGGGCTGAGCCTTCATGTCTTCCTTGCTGGGCAGACAACATAATACTTCATGAGGAGAATTCTTTCAGAGCACAGTTTAGTTGGCCATTTGGCAATTTAAGTCTGCAATAGGTACTAGAATGTTCTTTGCTTTTTCCATCTGGGTCAGTGAAGACATTTCTGAGCAAATGGTAAATTCTCTGTGAATCCTTGACTCTCCTAATACTATGTTAGTAAAAGCAAATTTTTATTGTCTACCTTATATAAATCTTACATGTATCAGGTATTGTTTATTATCTATGATTTAATTTAATACTCATAGAACTCCTATTAGGTAAGTAAAATTCTCCATTTTGCAGGAAAGGAAACTATGGCAACAAAAGGCTAAGGGACTTGACCAAGATTGGACAACACACGGTGACTCTAACATCTATCTTCTTAGCTATTTGAGAGCAACGTCAGTTGGTATAACACAATCAACTGACAGCTTTTGGTTAGTTTTCAATGTATAGAGAACTCACCTATTCACTGTGGCCCCTAGGAGTGGTGATATCTGATGATAATAGCCATATGAAATAATCATTGTCCCCACTGAGGAAAGCTTTGCACATAAGTGGGACACACTTACATGGCATGTGAACTGAGGAGTCCTGAGAAAGTATCAGCAATCCCACCATTCAGAGGTGTCACTTTTGACTTTAGATGCCTTAAGATCTTAAGATCCTTAGATAGCAAATTTAAATGCAGATAAACCAGATAATCTTTCAAGCAGGAGTGGCTGCTAATCTCTCTGAGACTATTTCATCATGAAAATAACAGGCAGACTCAAAAGAAACACCTATGTCAGAACTTTTAGACAAAAGAGGTCCCATGGTGACCTGATATTTTACATTTTGAATTTGTTGTACAAGACTTCAACTGTTGCAGAAAGCTAAGAACTGATTATATGCCAGGAACTGAGTCAGGCATTGTACAAGACTGTAACAAGTTAAGGATAAAGAGCGCCCAACACCAAATTATGCCAATTCTGAAGTTGTTTTTAAAATTTTTTATGTATGCACATATGCATATAGTATAGACTATATAGACTACTACAGTATATATAATATAATGTGTATGCATTTCATGTGTGTATAGTTAGTTACTTTTTTTATATGACTTATTTTTAAACTCAATTCCATAAAATTTCTCCTAGGGATTTTATGATCTGTATATATAGCAAGAGTAAATGTTTTTAATGATCAAACGTTATCTTTGAGAAATTATAGTTGAAAAAAACTAATCCTGTTGTTTAAAGAAGAAGATATGCTGGGGGTTATTGGAACATGGAAATAAAATATCCTGCTATGAATAAGAGACAATATTTCTTATTAGTGAATGTTACATTATTGCTAATAATTGTGCACAAAAATGCTGTCTTGAGCCCTGTAGGACTGACAAGATTCTTGAAACTCTGTCCCTGCCTAATGGCCCAAAATGACATAAGTCAGAAGCATCCTATTGTCCATGTATGGATCCTCTCCCAGGAGGTCTAACTGAGTCATAAACTTTAATGTATAGATGAGCATACTGACATCATACAGTAGGGGTCTCCAGGGACATTCTGTCAGGGTACACGTCCAAGTAGTACATTAGAACAACATGTGAGTGACCTTCACTAATTGTGACTACCCATTGCTTAGCTGGACATCAAACTATGAATGTTGTGGCCCAGGAAAGCCAGCTTGAGGAAGGAATGAGGTCAGAGGACAGCTTCACTCGGATCACAAGCTTTTCTAAGTGTTTGACATGCTCAAAAGTTTAAAAGCAAGAATGAAAAGTTTGGAAATAGGAACAGGCAACAGACAAGGACTAGAAAAGTTCTGCATCAAACTGTAACCACAGAATAACAAGGGGCACAGCATTTGGCTTAGCATGGGAGACACAGAAGTCTTCCAAATGGGTATGAGGGCTTAGAAAGGCCTAGGGACATGAAAAGGAGCCCTTTCTATAACCAATGGGAGCGAGTAGATCCCTGAATTAACCACTGCCTTCTTTCCCCTTTATTCGCCCTCTTTCTTACTTCCCTCTACTCTCTCTTACTTTTCTTCCTGTCTTCCACCAATAAATATTAACTGAGTGGTAACTATGTGCCAGGTACAGTTCTTACCCTTAGCACTAAGGTTCTGAATGTATTGTAGTAAAGACAAATAATAAAAAAACTATAAATACTATATATTTTATGCTTTTATTCACAAATGAACTATATAGCATGTTAGATGGTGACCAGAGTGACCAGATCTGAAGCATAAATAGACCAACATAGATACACTCCACTTTGTTTAGTGAATGTCTCTCATTTAGGCAATGGCAGAACATTTCCTAAGAGACAACATAGACTGGTAATATAGTTCAGCACACATGCTTGCCTATAGTGTACAAGGCTTTTAGGAGAGAGAGAGAGAGCATTCCAGCTGCCAAGTTTCATGTTCAACTTACTCAGTAAGAATGCCATCTGCTGTATCTCTTCCCTCTGGGGTTTCCCAGGACACCCGGACTGTCAGCTTATTTGGTTCAGCAATACGTTCTTTCACACTTGGGCACTTGATTCTCGGAGGTTCCATATCTTGAAAACATAATGCAATCAAGAAATAATTTGTTGAACCAGTTGTCAACACTCAAAATCTGACAAACCAAGACCTCTAGACATTGGCCATTTCCAAAGAGATTGTTCACTCTGGATTTCTCTCTCCTTTCACCCTGCCCTTTCTCTCTTGCTGAGTTTTTTTTTTTTTTTTTTTTTTTTTTTTTTTTTTTTTTTTTTTTTTGGTTTTTCGAGACAGGGTTTCTCTATGGCTTTGGAGCCATAGAGAAATCCCGCCTCATCCCATTTTTTAAGTGTAAATGCTTTTTTTAAGAGGTTAAATCACTTGCTGGTTGTTTATTTTTTGGTACAACCAGGAAATAGCAGGATACTGAATCAGGAGAGGCTGTGACTGTCTCGGGGGTCACCATAACATTCCGTAGAGGGGGCTAGTTTTATATCCTACAACACAAAGCATACTACGTGGTAATTTGGAGTCTTGGTTGTGCATTTGTGTCTGGAA
>PVIU01029030.1:0-18149 GCA_004026605.1 Ondatra zibethicus
GGCCTCTGAGGGGCAGCTCACAGGGGCACTGAGGCGTGTCACATACTCTGATTCAAAACCTCACTCACTGAGAAGGGGAAATCAAAACAGACGAGCATCAGTGCTGACAAGAGCTTCCTAGAGCAGGCCCTATTTCTCAAATCATCTAAGAATAATTTGGGGTCCCCTTTAGTATGTGTGACCTTCAGGATGGGTTACAGCTTGGATTTGAAGTGTCCCCAAAAGCTGATGGGTTAAAGTCCTGCCCCCTGGCTTGGGGTCCCGAAGTACCTGGGTCACAGGGGTGCTGATACCACTGGCACTTTGCTTTAGTGGGTTCTGGGGCTTGGTGAGGGAGAATTGTCTGTATTCTGTCAATCATGATTTAAATAAATGCTGATTGGCCATTAGCCAGGCAGGAAGTATAGGCGGGAAAACCAGACAGGAAGTAGAGGCGGGGCAATGAGAACAGGAGAATTCTGGGAAGCAGGAAGTTCCCTGGGCTGTTCTACCCAGACCACCAAAGAAGCAGGATGGGACCTGCCCCGCTGAAAAAGGTACTGAGCCATGTGGCTAACATAGATAAGAATAATGGGCTATATAAGTTATAAGAGCTAATAAGAAGCCTGAGCTAATGGGCCAATCAGTTTATAACCTAATGCAGACTCTCTGTGTGATTTTCTTTGGGGCTAAATGGCTGTGGGAACTGGACAGGACGGAAACCCCAACTAGCAGGCCCACATGTTACAGGGGCTGTGCCCTTGAAGGGAATATCCAGCTTTTCTGCAGCTTCCTGTCTCCCGTGAGGTGAGAGGCTAGCCTCTGCCTTGTCTTCCTGCAACCCTAACATGCTTGTCATAGGCCCACAACACGGAGACAGTCAACCTCCAGCTGAACCTGCAAGTGCCAACCTCCCAACCCCATGCCACTCCCCACCATGAGTTGATATAGTTGGGTATTTTGCACAGCAACAAGGCTGACATAGAAATAAATGCTCAGAGGCGAGGCAGCAAGTATGAGTTTCTGGAGAAGAAGTCTCGGGGAAGACAGACTTGCATTTTATTCTCCATCACTCGTAGGTTGCGGCTGGGCTGTATCACACCTGCGGTGTTCCTGATAACCCACAGGTTTGAGTAAGATAAGTTCCCCCAAATGGTGCCTGCCACAGAAGGACACCAGGTGCGGATGGTTTCCACTTGCTGATGTGTGTTTGGCACACCTGCACTAGATCTGACTAGCGGTGAAGGAGCAGGCTCCAGAGAAACAGGGAGTGAAGGACACGTATACCGGTCCCAAGCAAAGGTACATTCTTACTCTTGTTTTCTCCTGCTGCAAGCTGCAGCCTCCCTGGATGGAGTTCACCTTTGTGTCTTTCCAGCAGGCAGCGGATCCTGAAATAAACATTGGTGAGAGGCCTGCTCCTGGAAAGCAGAAACCATGTTCGACTTTAAATAACATTCTCTTCCCGGTGAGCACTGACTAGATTTGAACAAAGAACAGAACCAAGCCTCCCGAACGGCATCTCGTCTGTGAGCTCAGCCCACAGCTTCTCAGACTGTGGTCTGCTTTGCATTCCATGATGCAGTTCAGTGACCCGAGGGTAGGAGCTGGTGATTTCCCCACTGTGTGGCAGATTCCTTACATGCTGAGCAATCTTCATAACAGCCTGTGAGTAGCTCAGATGCTGGGCTGAGTCGTGGTTTAAGCAGAGCCAGGAGTTCCAGGATGCACAGCCACTTTCTCCCCAGCCTCCAGCTCTGCCTGGCTTCAATGTGAGCCAGAAGAAGTAACGAAGGTGTTGAAAAGGCCTGAGATCTGGGAATGGCAGTGCAGGCCTACCTGGATCTGCTACATATACACTGTTTTCTTGTGGTTGATGATGAGGGCTGTCTCCAGCCTGCCTTATTTAGCAGGTGACAAGACCACAGAGAGAAACCAAAATTTTTATTTTTTTTATTTAAATAACATTTTTTCATTTATTTTCTATACCAACCAGTTTCCCCTCCCTCCTCACCTCCCACTCTCTCCCTTTCCCATCTACTCCCCCCCATCCTCTACTCCTCCATCTCCACTCAGAAAGGGGCAGTCCTCCCACGAGCTTGCACAAAGCATGGTGCATCAATCTGAGACAGGACAGAGCTCCTCCCCTTATGTCTAGGTGTGGCAAGGCAATTGGCATGGGGAACAGGTTGCCAAAAGCCAGCTAAGCACCAGGGAGAGGTCCTGCTCCCACTGTTAGAAGCCTTACTAAGAGACCAAGCTACACAATTGACACACACATGCAGAAGGCCTAGGTCGGTCCCATGCAGCCTCTCTAACTGTTGGTCCAGCCTACGTGACCTCCCACGAGCTCCGGTCCACTGACTCTGGTGTTTCTTCCACCATGACCCCTGGCTCATACAGTCCTTCCTCCCTTTCTTCCACAGGACTCTCAGAGCTCAGAGCAGTGCTTGTCCGGAGAAACCAATATTTTAATAGTAGTTTAATCCAGCTGGGTGCAGTGATATGTGTATAGTTCAAGCACTTGATGGGTGAAGGAAGAAAGATCTCAGGGTCTTTGACTACATAGAAAACCTGAATCCAGACTGGGCTATTTTAGACCCTGGAAAAATGATAATTGTGGTAGTTTGAAAGAAGATGACCCCCAAAGGGAATAGCAGTATTAGGAGGTATGGCCTGGTTGAGATAGGCGTGGTCTTGTTGGAGGAAGTGTGGAGGTGGGCTTTGTGGTCTCATGTATGCTAAAGCCACATCCAGTGTCTCAGACCACTTCCTATTGCCTTCTCATCAAGATGTAGCCAACACCATGTCTGCCTGCACACCACGATGCTCCCTATAATAGACTAAACCTCTGAACTATGAGCCGCCACCTCAATTAAATGTTTTCCTTTTTGAGTTGTGATCATGGTGTCTCTTCAGAGCAATAGAAATCCTAAGATAATGATGATGATAATAATAACAGCTTAATTCAGCACCATGTGTTTCCACATCAGTGTTTGTATCCAGTGGTTTTTGCAGATATGTGAAATGCTTTGTGCATGACTAAGAACTAATCTCTAAGTAGTTAGTGCTTTCTCATGAACAATTAAAATTTTATTGTATAAAGTGTTAAAATAATTCAAGGAAAACATTTAGGACTACTGTTTCAATAAAATTCTTTAACTGTTCCCAAATCCCCTTGACTCTGAGTACAAAAATATTACAGAAGGCAATTTGATGATCCCTAGTATTTGAATAGTATTTTCTATGTTCTTCAAATCTCTTAAGTCTAAACAGTTTTGTTCTTAAAATAAAGATAATCTATACATAATGAGAAAATAGGTACACATTGTTTGTCCAATTTAAAAATGAAATTGTTTATACCAAGAAGCACACTTTGCTTTTGATCAAAATGAAAAGTAATCCTTTGAAGAGCCAGATAAATTTAATTTTCCTATGTAGTTTTAAGATTATCATCAGTTTAATCCTGTTAACTAACAAATGGCATTTTGATCCTGAAAATCTGCCAGAAAATGACATCCAATTCTCAGCTTTCTAAATGACCTCAACCAGTGTGACACTTCTCAGAAGCTTCTGGGTGTCTGCTATGAAGGGTAGCTGGTTGTCTTCTATGGCTCTAAAAGACAAATTATATTTTTCTTCCAAAAAGTATGTTATGTGGTTGCTCAAATAAAAATTAGAATATTTTAATAAAGTGATGTCACAAATTAGAATTCTTGTGGGGTATGGACCCCCTTTTTCCTTTGGGCAAAAGTATGGTATGTTTAGGTTTCTGTTTGTTTCTTGATGCTTCCCCTCTAATCCCTCTCCTGCCACCAGAAGAGATTGCTGATCATACTTCAATGTTACAAACACTATTGATCCCCTTTTGTAGACAGTGAAACTAGGATTATGGAGTTCAAGCATCCTTTCTCCACCAATAGGAGGTGGCCACCCTTACCCGTCTTCCAGCTATGCCATGACATCAACATTCCCTCGACTTATTCTTTGACTTGTAACCATTGAATACAGAGGAAAAAATTTGGAAAAAATATGACAAATAACATAAAAGAATAATTGATATGGAAATGAAATGTCTACTTTCTGTTTTCTTTCCTCAACTCTATCTGGAAATCGCCAATGCACTCTTCATTAGTGAAGTGGGTTGCTGGTCATACCAGCTCAGATTAATGCAGCCCTCTGTCAACATTGCCACCTTGTCCAGAGCATCAGGGAAAAGGTGACCTTAACAACGTGGTAGCATTATGACAGCCAGCTACAAGCTCTCCACTATGAAAAGAATTCACACTGGAAAAAGTCCTTCCTAGACGTGGAATTTAATCACCGCTAAATAAAGTTCGAGTGAGAAAATAAGAAAAACAGCCCCCAAGCCAATGATGACAAATAGTGAATGTGGTACTTAATATAGACGACCACATGACAACCTAGAGCCACCCAGGAGACAAGCCTCGGGGTGTGCCTGTGAAGGGTTGTCCAGATTAGGTTAGTGGACGTGGTGACATCCACCCTAAATATGGGCATGAGCATTCAAGGAAGCGGGGTCTGAGCTGAATATAAAGGAGAAAGTGAAATGAGGGCCAGCGTTCATCTTCCTCCACCTTCTGACTGCAGGTACAATGTGAGCCGCTACCCCATGATCCCGCTGTCATGCCCTCTCCGCCATGGTGGACTGTATCTTACAGTGTGAGACAAACTAAGCCTTTTCAAAGTTGCTTTTGTCATGGTACTTTTATTATGGCAGTAGGACAAGTAACTAAGGTAGGGTTGGTAAAGAAATGCCTCAGTGAAGAGCGTAAACCGATCAATGGTACCTAAGGAAGGTGTTTTCAGGAAAGAGTTGGGGGAAAACTTCAGCGCTTGTGAGAACCTGGCTGAAAACATGGCTATGGAACAGAGGCAGTGGCCAGGAGGACGATAAATGAGTCACTATCCAAATGCATGAGGATTTGTTCAGAAATGCAGACAGGCATTCAGCTATGACTGTGAAGGTCAGTTGACACAGACACAAGTCAAGATGGAAAGTCAAGGGATTAAAAGACTTACCAAGAAAAGTAATTTCACAATGGCTGCTGAGTCCAACAGGAGAGAGTGAAAACCAGCAAGATTCAGAAGAAGAGAGGCAAGTGGGAGATGGGAAATAGAAAGGAAAAGCTTGGGAGAGTGTAGGGAGCATTCTGGAATGTGCAGAGACCTACGCTGACAGACATGGTAGGGCTGATAGGTGAACCAAGATTTTAGCCACTGTGGTAAAGATTTAGGACAATCTATGAGCAAGGAGTAATTAGTTACTCGGATATGCAAGGAGTTAAATGTTGGTCCCCCAGGCTTTGTGGACTTCCCATGGGAGACCTCACCCTCTCTGAGGAGTGGGGTGGGGATGGTGTGGGGAGAAGGTGGGAGGAGTGGGAGAACAGGAGGGAGAGGGAACTGGGGTAGGTATGTAAAATAAGATTGCTTTAAAAATAAAAAAAATAGAATGTTGGTCCCCAAAAGATGCGCCCACGTGCTTATTTCTAGAAAAGTTGATACTACAGTACTTGCAAGTAGCATCTTTGCAGTTGCAAAGATCTTAGCCACCAGGGTCTGAGGTAGAATTACCCAGCTGGTTACTAAATCCAATCACACACGACCTCAAAAGAGAAAAGCAGAGAAGGCTGTGAACGCTGAAGGGAATTGTGAAGCCAACAGGTTGAGACTGGAGTGGTGCTGTCACGAGGCAGATGCTCCTTTTCTCCAGCCTTCAGAGAGGGGTGGGCCTGTCTATACCTTGAGTTTAGCTTTGGCTTTCCAGAACTGGATGAGAAGACTTTTCTACAATTCTAAGTCACCAAAGCTGTGGGAGCTCTGCTGCATCCCTGAGATTACCACAGCCCTCAACCTTGATCATCACGAGAGGAATAGCAACGGCACAACACCCTCCATCTTACAGAACTCCTGTGCAACATGATCTTACTCTAATTATAAAACAGTGGCATAGATCTGCAATGCTCAGGAACCCGAGATTTAAAAACATAAAACCACTTCATAAGGTTTTTCTTCTATCCCCATGTCTCTGTTCTTATTACTAGCTCACAGTTCCTTACTAATGACTCTGTCCTCAAGCGCCTCCTCCTTGCCATCCATCTTTACTCAATAGTTTTGAATGGCGTCCAAGTGGTCCTTGCAGATGGACTGGGAAATACATCAGGAGACATGAAAGGGAGGGCGATGTGTAGCGTACAGCGCAATAGATCGTAAATTAGGATGAGACTAAAGGGCCCTTTCCAAATTCTCCTGGGTCTCAGAAGCTGGTTTTGCAATATTGGGTTAAGAGTTTCAGACTCCTTGAGTCCCACTTTTTCTCTTTTATGAAATAAGAGTGTTGGTGCCTACTTGGGTTGGCTTAAGAATTAAAGAACTGTATAAAAAATTTTTCAAATCTGCAAGGACATTACACAATTCCACTTAAAAGGGTAAGAGGAAGGAGACACAGCACTCCCAGGGGAACTCTTAGAAACGGCTTGTGCCTACCCTGTACTCCAGAATTATTAGACCTCAGCACCATTATTTTTGTTATAAATCTTCTCGAAGTATTCTCATGCCTGCCGCCAGTTTTGAGAACTTCCACTGAAGTGGAGAAAGGTGAACTAGGGAGTTAAATTTATCCAGGAATGATTCCCCAAAACAACAGAAAGTTCCACTCTGTAAATAGAATGATATGAGGAAAATAGCAATTATTTGTGAGTTAATCTTGTTGCCAGCTTGTTAGGATTTGGGATCACCATGGAAATGTACCTCTGGGTGTGTCTGTAAGGGTGTTTTCAGAAAGATTCGACTGAATAGAGAAGACCCACCTATTTTTATTTATTTATTTATTTATTTTGAGACTGGGTCTCACTATATGACTTTGGCAGGTTCTGAACTTGCTTTGTAGACCAGGCTAGATTAGATTAGATTCACAGAGCTTCACATGCACCTGTTTCCTGAGTACTGGAAAGAAAGGCATGCACCACCATACCATGCCAGATCTCTCTTTCTCTCTCCTCTCTCTCTTTCTTTCTCCTCTCTCTCTCTCTCCTTCCTGACTGTGGATGCAGTGTGACCAAATACCTCAAAATCCTGATTCTGAGCCTTCCTTAGGTAATAATAGACTGTATCCCAAAACTGATAGCCAAAATAAACCTTCCTTCTTTAAGTTACTTTTGTTAGGGATTTTGTTACAACAAAGAGAAAACTTACTAATACAAACCCCTTCAAATCTCTGTACTTGTAACTTTGAAATGGAAACAAGACCAGTTAACTATTTTTTTAAATTTGGTCTTCCTTCCTCTCTCTCTCTCTCTCTCTCTCTCTCTCTCTCTCTCTCTCTCTCTCTTTCTCTCTCTCTTTCCTTTCCCTTCCTTTCTTCCCTCCTTCTTTTCTTTCTTTAATTTTTTGAAACAAAGTTGCTCTGTGTAGCAGCCCTAGCTGTCCTGGAACTAACTCTGTAGACCAGGCTGGCCTCAAACTCAGAGACCCATCAGTCTCTGCCTCCGAGTGCTGAGATTAAAATTATAGTATAGTTCAATTTGTTTTTGAGACAGGGTTTCTCTGTAGTTTTGGAGCCTGTCCTGGAACTAGCTCTTGTAGACCAGGCTGGCCTCGAACTCACAAAGACCCACTTGCCTCTGCCTCCCGAGTGCTGGGATTAAAGGTGTGTGCCACCACCGCCCAGCAGTATATCTCAATTTTAATCCCAGCTCCACTCTTTAATTCCAGCACTTGGGAGGCAGAGGCAGGCAGATCTCTGATTTTAAGGCCAACCTTGCCTTCTGAATGAATTCCAGGACAACTGGAGTGATGTGGGACCACGTCTTAGTCAAGTTCTACTGCTATGAAGAGACACCATGACCATGACAACTTTTGTAAAGGAAAACATTTAATTAGGTGGTTTACAGTTTGAGAGGTTTAGCCCATTATCATCATGGCGGGTGTGATAGTTTGAATGTAATTGGTTCCCATAGGCTCATAGGGATTGGCACTATTAGGAGGTATGGCTTCATTGGAGTAGGTGTGGCCTTGTTGGAGGAAGTGTGTCACTGTGGAGGCGGGCTTTGAGGTCTCATATATGCTCAAGGCAGCCCATTGTTTCAGTTCACTTCCTGTTTCCTGTGGGATCAAGATGTAGAATTCTCAGCTCCTCCTCCAGCGCTATGTGTGCCTGCCATGCCTCCCCACCATGATAATAGATAAACCTCTGCAACTATAATCCACCCCAATTAAATGATTTCCTCAATAAGAGCTCTTATGGCCATGGTGTCTCTTCATAGCAGTAGAAACCCTAAGACAACAGTTGGACTGGGGTATTGCTGTGATAGGCCTGACCATGCTTCTGTTTGAAGGAATACAGACCTTGGGATTGTGGATTAGAAAATCAGTTGGATGCTTTAAGTTCTGCCTAATGGGCCATACTAGTAGGAACATGAAAGAGAGTGGTGCTGAGTGTAATTTGAACCATGGGTGCCTGGATCAAGAGGTTTCAGAGGAGAATATTAATATGTGGCCTAGAGATCATTCTTGTGATATTTCAGTGAAGAATGTGCCTATTTTTTACCCTTGTCTGAATAACCTGCCTGAGGCTAAAGTGAAGAGTTTTGGATTAGTTGCATTGGCTAAGGAAGTCTCAAAACAAGCCTAGTATAGACTGTCATGTGGTTGTTAGTAGTAACACTAAGGAAGATTTATCATGAAAAGGAGCAAGCTCAGAAAGGAAAAATACAAAATACACAATTTGAGGAGAAAAGGAGCCCCAGGGAGTAGAATAAAGTTAAGTTTTGTGTTTAAGAAGATAAGCAGATTAAGAAATAGAATAAAGGGAGTTGTGACCTCAGGGCAAGATCCCACCAGCTAAGCTTCCAACTTGTGAAAAGGAATTAAAGAAAAGTTTAGAGTCAGGTGTGATCTGAATGCCTTTAATCTCAACACTTGGAAGGCAGAGACTGGTGGATCTCTTACTTTGAGGCCAGCATGGTCTACAGATCAAATTTCAAGACAGCCAAGCCTAGACAGTGAAGGAAACCATCAAAAACAGAAAGTTGGCAAAGGTGTAATTGAACAAGGGGGCCATGTTCCAGCCCCAGAAAGCAGCAGAACTTGGTAGCTTTGGCCACGTGGTTCTGGCTTTAGAGTCAAAGACAGAAAGAAATGCTCTATGGAACCATCCTCGATGACTAAGGAAAGCTCCCAAGGCCAGGCGTGTGTCAGGGTGTCCTGGAATGGAGGCCAGAGAGGCCATTGTGCGAAGTTGTGAAGTTGAAACCTGGACTGCCTTGGAGACCCCAAGATGTTGAAGATGCCAGAGTTGTGAGACATCTGCTGAGGGGAGCTGCTAACAGGAAGTGAAACGAGCCCAAGAGAAAGAAGTGTGATACAATCAATAGAGCAGAGAAGAGTTAGAGATCTGAAGAGCATTTTGGCATTGGACATGGGGATGCAGAGTTTGGAGCTTGCCCAGCTTGATTTTGGCCTTGCTTTGGTCCAGTATATCCTCACTATGCTCCCTTCCCTACATTTTGGAATGGTAATGTATATCCTGTGCCAGTATATGTTTCAAGTATGTGATCTGTTTTTTGATTTTGATTTTATGGGGGATTACTTTGGAATTTGGACTTTAAATATTACTGATACTATTGTTAGACTATGGGGACTTTTGAAGTTAGACTGTATGCATTTTGAATTATGATATTGTTACAAGTTTATGGGTACCAGGGAGTAGAATGTGGTTGAATGTAATTGGCCCCCATAAACTTAGGATGTGGTACCATTAGGAGGTGTGGCCCTGTTGGAGGAAGTGTGTCACTATGAAGATAGGTTTTGAGGTCTCATAAATGCTCAAGCCACACCCAGTGAAAAGACTTGGTAACTCAGCATGCAGTTCTAAGAACTGTTTTAAAAGCATGTGTGTGGGGGCACGTGAGCTCATCTGGCATGGTTCCTTACACCCTTCTTATGTCTGGTGCATCAGAAAGCTGGGAACTGGGGGCTGTGCTTAGCCCCTTTATACCTGAATATCAGCCCTGTGCTACATTTTCTCAGAGGTGAGGACTTAGGAGGTGTGGCTCTTGTGTTGAATATAGACACCAATCACATATAATTGATTTCTTATAAAGTCAAGTAGGTTCTCTTACAATTATTCACATTAGCTAAGAGACTAAGTGTTTCTGCATTAATCAGTGCCCTAGGAAAATGCCATCTGTTTCCTGTGCATAGCAAGCTGGATTTGATTAAAGTCACAAGATACCACTTTCATCATCAAGGACATTTGTGGTCATGGAGAGCTAGATCCTTGTGAGAATCAGTTTCCAGTGGTGGAGAGGTTCAGGTATTGGATATCAGCAGTTCTTATGAAAGATTCACTTCATCTTCCCGGGCATCTCATTTTTGCTTTTGTTCCTTAGTCTGCAAAGAATTAGAAAAACCACTTATTTTTTCCTAAGGAATTTCTGACCAGTTCCAGGACACACTTACCCAGGCCCAAGGAGCCTCATGTCATGTACATAATGAGCCATATTGTAACAACCTAATTTATAATTAGAGTGAATAAAAGGGCACTTAAGTCTTTATAAATATCATACAGGAAATACTGATTTCCAGTAGTTATTTCTGTCTGTCTGGTGTCAGAGGGTCACAGAAGCCCATCAAGGGAGTGGGTCACTGTGGACAATAAAATAAATCAATATTAGATATGACCAAAGTGCAAAAGGAACATCCTCATGTCCATATTTATATAAACAGATAAATCAGTGGGCAAAAATGACAATCTGTTGAGCAGAACACTAAATCCCTTATAGAGATGCCTCATCCCAAGGAAGTGGGCATTCCTCCCTACTCAGTAACTTTGCACAGTGGCTTCCTCTCAGAGTGCAGTTTGGATGGGAAGAAAGAGAAATTAATGAAGACACCTGAGCAGTTAATCAGGACCTGTTCACATCTGTGCAAGACCACACTGACAGCATATCCCTCCACTGACAAGAAGATGACCCTCTCTGCCTTTATGATTTTCTTCCCTAAGATCCACGGCCCCAGTATAATAATGGGACAACACGGGACAATTCAAAGAGAAGAATGTTACAAAACATACCACAAACCCTCTTTAAAATTCTAGTGTTATAAAAAACAAGAGATTCAAGAAATTGCAGGGATGGTTTGGTTGCATCCCTCAACTCTCAGTAAAAGAGTCTCTCTGTAGTAGATTGTAGGTACAAAGACCCATAACTGGTTAAATTGCTCAGCTCTAAATGGGTCATTTATAGCCCATCTCCTCCACGCAAGGCTCAGGGGTCATCACAGAAGAGGGAGCAGAAACTTTGTCAGAGCCAGTGGTGTGTACATCTGTAGAGAAACAGTTTTTGCCAGATGTGAGAGTGCACTGCACACACACAAATGCACTGCATGCATGCGACCTGCACTAGATCAAGCCAGTCAAAACCCTCATTTGGATGGGGAGAGCCTCATAAATCCCACCCCTCGCTGAGGAGCTGTCGGCAAGTTACAGTTGCTGCTGGGTGAAGAGTAAGTTTTCTGCAAGGATGTGACCCCAGAAAGGCTACCCACGCTCCAGAAGATTGTTCTGTACCTATGTGCACACAGGCATCACTAAATAAATTCAGTGTGTTCGAGAACACACAAACACACACACAAAGTTGGGAGATAAAATTGGTAGGAGGGATGAGGAGAAACTGGAGAGGAAGTGATGGGGAGTAGATTTGATCAAACACATATATGCATGTATGAAATCATCAAACAGTTAAAAAACCAGAAACTGTCACTGCCTAGAGAAAACACGATGACAGAATATAATGCAATATTCTGGCTGGAATCCAAGAGCAGGAAGAGAGCGTAGGTTAGAGGGTGTGAGGATGCCTGGACGAAGTGTGGGCTCGGCTAATTATGACGCATCAGTTCTGGCTTTTAACTGTAGCCAGTACCAATGGGAGACATAATGGAAGAACTCTGAACAATTCTAAAATTTGTTTAAAAAATAAAGGTAAGCTTATGTAATGTGTTTGTTCTCAGAGAAGACAAGAACAGTAAAAGCACCTTCTGTGCACCGGGCACCTCACTGTGTGCTGAGGTTTTTACAACTGTCTTTATGACAAACAAGATGGGAAAATAGTCAGAAGGAAGTGAATATCTAGTTCCTGAAAATCTGATTCAAATTTAATTTACTTATAAGAATATAGGTAAATAATGAAAATAAAATAAATTAGAAGAAGAAACAGAATTATTTTATAATGGTATTAATGGAGATATTTTAATGAACATCATTAAAAAATAGAAATATTAAAGACAGACTTAAGTTGAAGCTATAGGAAAGAAATCTTTCAGAAAAGCGAAAAGACCCATAAACACCAAACAAGAAAGATGGAGATAGAAAACAACTTATAAGTCATTAGAGTAGTTTCCTGAGTAGAGAGAAAATTTAAAAACACATTAGAAAAATGGCCAACTAGGGCTGGGCAGTGGTGGCGCACGCCTTTAATCTTAGCACTCGGGAGGCAGAGGCAGGCGGATCTCTGTGAATTCGAGACCAGCCTGGTCTACAGAGCTAGTTTCAGGACAGGCTCCAAAGCCACAGAGAAACCCTGTCTCAAAAAATCAAAAAAAAAAAAAAAAAAAAAAAAAAAAAAAAAAAAAAAAAAAAAAAAAAAAAAAAAAAAGAAAAAAAAGAAAAAAGAAAAGAAAAATGGTCAACTAGGCAGAAATAACAGTCAGTATTGCCAATTAACTAACATCTACATCGAGAAGCCTGTCAGTGGCTTTCATTCAAGTGCTAATATACACACTTTCATGCAAGTAAAAGAAAAGCGAAGTGCTTCAAACACCCCAGAGTCCCGAAGACCTAGTGTCTGGTGGTACCCTGAGAAAATGAGGGTGCACGCAAAGAAGATGCAGGACGCAGGATGGAGCAACTCAGCCATGTGGTAGTGGAAATTCTCCATGCCCAGCCTGGACCCTGTCCCCTTAGGTTTCTGTGTGGCCTGGTTTCAAGATGAACTGCAGGACAGTTGCCACCAACTTACACAACATGCCCAGAATGCCGCTACGGATATGGTGAGAACTGTATAGATTAGTGGAGCTAGCTGGTGGAGTACCGAGGGATTATGTGACCAGGTGGCTCGCCGTGAGCTCTTTGCTGTCCAGTCTTCCAAGCCATTAGGTTGTACAGGCACGGCAATATCCCATTATACAGTAAGCGGGTGCCAAGCTTGTGACCAGCCAGGAGTATGCCTGGAGGGGACAACTAAATTATGTCAGCTGACACCCAGCTCCACCCATTACCCAACTTGTGACAGCAGTGTCTCTCCCTCAGGACACACGTATGACCTCACAGAAGGGTTCCTATAAACATCTGTCAGAAGATAAAATTCACAGGGCAGATTCATAGATGCCTAGTCTCTGAGCTGAAAGCAGACTGCTTACTCCAAGCAGTCCCTTTCACTGGTGGCCATGAAAGGCAGCAGACAGGGGAAGCTGGCTCATAGGAAGAGCTTCAGGAAGCCCCTCTGGCCATGTGCGGACAGACAGGGTGAGTTGGGTGGATTCCAACCCTGAAGATGTGCCCGGTGATCTGACTATGTCCTCTCCACTGCCTTCCAGCTGCTTACTGCCTGTGTGGCTGCCACTCTGACCAAAACAACCCACTTTTGCACAGGTCTGCCCCTAAGAGGAGGACATTTCTCCCACAGTGACCACAAACATCTGGATGGCTTCTAGCTGTTTTGTTTACATGTATCTACAGATTATCCTGTTGTTGGTGGGCCACAGGCAGCTGTGCCTCTGCTTTGTCCTTGAAGTCACTGCTCCTAGAGAGGGTCATCAGGCAGTAAGTGCTCCACAAACCTGGTGTGATGAGGGGTCCCCTCTGTATGCTGTGAATACCATTGGTTAATAAAGAAACTGTCTTGAGCCTGTGATAGGGCAAAAAAAGAGCTAGGTGGGGAAAACTAAACTAAATGTTGGGAGAAGGAAGGCAGCGTTTAGAGAAGCCATGGAGTTGCTGCCAGAGACAGACATGCCTAAACATTGCCGGGAGGCTGCGACCCTTGTGGTAAAATATAAAATACTGAAAATGGGTTAATACTAGATGTAAGAGCTAGCTAACAATACACTTAAGTGATTGACCAAGCAGTGATTTAAATAATATAGTTTCGGTATGATTATTTCAAGAGTCTGGGTGGCCGGAAAAACAGACAAGCGGCTTCTTACTACACTGGTGTTCACCCTGGAAGGCATCTGGACAAGCTTCCAGAGTTGGCTGAGCACGTCTGACCTGCAGTGTGCCCTGTATTGAGTGCCTTCCCTTCCTTGTCTCATCTGCCTTCCCATACTGGACTCTTTTACCACCCAAATAACCATGTGCATTTATACCCGTGTTTCAGAGTCTGTTTATAAAGGAACATGGTAAATTACCTTGGTAATTTTAATTCTAGGAATTAGCCTAAAGCTATGTAATAGTGTTCCACATTATAATACATGGGACAGTAAAAGGCTATAATGATTATCTTTTCATTTGCTGTCATAGCTGTAGTGTATGTACATTCTCAATATCCACACATGCAGACTGTATCTCTACCATGAAGTGACATATAACTGCACTCACATCTGTGCCCAAAGGCATATGCTCTTTCAAATAATATAAATATTATCAGGTGGTTATGATTCAGGCAATAAAGTACTTCATAGATAGTAACTTGATCCTCAAAATACTCGCTTAAAGTTTCACACAAAGGAAAACCGGAGCGCGTGGAGGCTACCAGTTTTGTAAGACTGAGTAGAACAGATCTGAGGTGCAGACTCAGGGCTCATTCTCTTCCCCACTCTCTCTGCGTGAACATCTGCTGGTCTGCTCACCGAAGCTCCATTTGCTAACAGGTGCCCATCAGTGGGAGGATGGCTACGTAAGTTAAAGTACGCCGTATCGCAAAGTGTTCACAGCTGTTGTAAATAAGATTGGCACACTTATATGGAGAGAAGCCCAAGAAATTCCAAAGTGAATAAAAGCCAGGCACAAATATAAAAGAATAAAATGGACCTATAGGTCATCAAGGGCAATAAGGTGCAGAGAGACAGCTGTCCAATGTCATCTCATATATGTGGAATCTCACGGGGAGATGCTAAAAGTAAAAACAGGCTGTTTAGGAAAATTAAGAGATCACAGCAAGGGAAGGAGCACAAGGGATAAGTAAGGTTGACCAAGGCACATCATTTGTATGTAATAAAATATCCAGAGGTTTATTATTCTGTGTAACTAATCTGTGCTATTACACATGGGGACAAGATAAAACTGCTGGTAGGCTACAAACCTTAAGTTATCAAAGTATATATGAATCAACATGGAAAGAACAATCCACTGTGTCCAGAAGAGTCTCAAAGACCCCTGAGAACATTGTACCATGAACCCATTCAGGCAGAAGCATGTTTGAGAGGTGACAGACCTCAGGATGGGGCCTCACCGTGGTGGATGTATGCAGTCAGTTTTATTAGAAGCATGGTGGGGTTAGGTTTCATGAAGAAACCTTTGCTCTTCCTCAGCTTAATTTCTTGCTCCATACATCTTACAAAACAACCAAAATCAAGATTGTGTCTGGTCTGGTTTATGAAATGTGGTGCTTTTAAGGATTGGTTGCTGCTCACCCCCATGTATCTTAGCTTTTCAGGAAATCTGGATAAATTTTTACTTTATGTGGTTTCTTATTAACAACATGTAACTGCAAGCTACGCTGTTTACTAACGGCAAGTTATTGCTTGTCGATATGGATTCAGCCTCAGCCAAATAAATGTTTGAGAAAGAAACTCTTGAAGGAAATCCCTGGTCCCTGAAGAATAGCCTGTGTCCATCATAAAGGATATTTAAGTGTGGGAAATAGGATATCCTGTGTGTACGTGTGGAGAAAGAAGGCGAGTCATGACCCTGGGAATCCCAGTGGGACATTCTCCCCAGTTCCATTAGAGCACAGCTTGCAGGATTTCTCATGGGCAGAGTGTCTCCTGGAACAACGGCTACCCACCCTTCCTCCAAGGTTTAGTTTGCTTTGGGGCAACAGCAAGATGCCTGGAGCTAAAAGTACCTCCCAACTTTCTTCAAGTTGTGCCTAAGGATGTAGTAGAGACATTTGGAACAGTTCAGGACCCATGACACACCTTCTCCAACAAGGCCACACCTTCTAATGCTTACCAACTGGGGACCAAGTATTCCAACATAAGTGCCTATGGGGACTGTTCACATTTAAATCACCTCAGTTACAAGAACTCCTGGTAATAATCAAAAACCCATTATTGTTAGAAACAGTGGGTGCACAGGCCCCTCCCACACCTGTTATGGTCCAGACACTGGAGTGGAGACTTGTTTATGATATGATAATCTCTTTTTCTGGCTCAAAGAGTTTATAGCATTAAACAACAATAAAAAGATTACTAAGGAATTAATTACAAATACAGTTTATAGCATTGCATTAAATAGCCTTTGTAACATTTAAATCGAGGACACTATGGCAGTACCACAGTTTTCATGAGATGTATAGCTGCATTTTAAAAAGTATTACGTTGTGTTTTTAATAAAGGAAAACTGGCCAAGAGTAGTAGCACATACCTTTAATCCCAGCACGCGGGAAGTGAAGGCGGATGGATCTCTGTGAGTTAGAGGTCAGCCTGGTCTACATAGTGAGTGAGTTCAGGGACACCCAGAGTAGCATAGTGAGATCTTATCTCAAAAAAGCCAAATTAATGATGATGATGATAATGATGAAAGAAAATATTATGTCATAATTTCCAAATTTTAAGTCCAAATTTAAAATTTAAGGATATCAAATTTTGATTAATACAGCAAGGTGATGAGACAGTTTAAGCTGGTAGACCGATCGCTCGTCTCGTCTTCCAATTGGTTCAGGCAGTGCTTGTTGTCCCTAGGGGCTCTGTTCTTGCAGGGGCTGTTTAACCAGGGGGAGGGCGATGGGGTTCAGTGGGTTTGGGTGGCAGAGTGGGTCCAATGGGTGGGGCAGTGGTGGAGCAGCCTGCCAGCAGGACTCTTACCTGGGCCCATAGGGCCTCACAGAGGCTGAACCAACAACCAGGGAGACTGCATGGGACTGACCTAGGCACTCTGCATGTATTTTACAGTTGTGTAGCTTGGTATTCTTGTAGGACTCCTACCAGTGGAAACCAGGACTGTCTCTAACTCTTTTACTGACTTTTGGGACCCTACTCCTCATACTGGGTTGCCGTGCCCAATTTTAATACATGGGAAAGTGCTTAGTCTTACTGCAGCTTGATATGCTATGTTTTGTTGATACTTTTGGGAGACCTGCCCTTTCCTAAACGAAAAGAGAAGAGGAGTAGACTGGAGGTAGGAACAGAGTGGGGTGGGAGGGAGGAACTGGGAGGAGAGGGAGGGGGAAATTGTGGCTGGGATGTAAAATAAATTTATATATAAGTTGGGGGGTAGCGGGAGGGGACCGGGAGAAGGGGAAGAAAGGTAAAAGTTTTATTTCTTTAATTATGTTTTTGAATGGAAAAAATAAAACAATGTATAAAAAAAAAAAATAAATAATATATATACACATATATATGTATAAAGGCAATATACATAAAACATTTCATGTTCTGGGATACAGAGGATCTGGAAGCAGTCTCTTTGGCATTTTTAGTGGCTAGTCCAAGGTCAGCAGCAGTAAGGACTAACACCCCTTGATGTACCTTCATTCCTAGCCTCTTCTGTGACATCCACTCTCAAGGGGGATTTTCCCATTTGCCTTTGAACAACAAGAGCTGTGCCTTTCATATCCATTTTTCTGCTGTCGCTGTGAGGGCTCAGGAAAGATGAATGTCACTGAAACTGTGAAGTTAAGTCTATCAGCTTCTCTTCCAGGTCCATCTCTTCATTTCCTACTCCTCTGCCTCACCCGTTTCTCCTTCTCCTCATCTCCTCCTCCCTCTCTCTCATCCCCTCTGTCCTTTTCTTCTTTCTCTCCTTCATACTCCCACCCCCTGACCTCTCTCATACCCAGTTCTCAAGAAGAATGGGACTAGGTACAGGTTTCTGAAAAAATATCATTTGATCCTTACTCTGGCCTTTGAGGTTGACCTTATAATTTAGGTAAATTTATGTAAAACATCAAAAGTGTACGTAGGGAGAGGAGGAAAATAAAGTAATT